>PVKP010010789.1:0-63614 GCA_004027715.1 Plecturocebus donacophilus | reverse complement strand
CCAGATAGACAGTACAAGAAGCTTTCTGCAACTCATGTAAAGCAGAGAATGTTGGTACAGTTCACCACTGAACATGATATTTTCAAAACAAAAACAAGCATCTTCTTAAATTATTCATATTTCCCAAATAATTTCTATAAACTGAACTCTTTTGCACAGTGGATTAGGGGAATACTTGTGGTAATATTAACCATCAGAAAAATGACTTCGTAACATTTTGTAGTAAGTTAAATAAATGAAGAAGCTAGTGTCTGACTTTGAAAGCCAGCATTTTCTGAGAAAAGAGCAACAATTTACCTGTGAATTGGAAAGATATCAAGTGAATTGTCCTTTTTCTTTTGAGATAACATCTTATGTCTTTCTGAATTTTATTTCTTTCTTTTTTGCAGGTCACAATTAGTGCAGGATATTTATACTGACACTTGAGAGACAAATGTGTCAGCTTCTCATTATTTTTTTTTCTTTTTCCTGTGTATAACAGCTAAAACAATTTGGATTCAATTCAAGGGAGCATGCATTTTCTTCCCTTTTCAGACATTTAAGCCTACATTAGAGTTTAAAAGACCTTCAGTAAACTCTCCCAGCCTCTATCCAAGGGGAAAAAAAAATCAATTTTCCGGGATTTCTAAAGCTCTTTTTGGTTTCCATAGCAGTCAAGGGCAAGCTGAGAAGAAGAAAAAAAGATTTATTTCCAACTCTAAGTGAAAGCTGAGTCCCAAGATAAAAGAAAAAGTCAAGCATAATGAGAAAAAGGGAAAGTAAAAGAAAGCAAACGCTGATAGGTCTTGTACTGAATATGGCCTTTGTTCTGAAAATTCAGAGTCATAAATTATAGGAGAACATAGGACATCATCTGTGTCATTGAAGCTCTACCTATTGCTTGAGTAGGGAGCTAAGAAACAATACACAGATGGAGGGCAGTGAATTTGTGAAATTATGTGCCAGCTCCCAGGATAGGACTTGAAATGTGCACTTGCTATTGGCAACAGAATTGGGGCTTTGTGTGCTCTAATGCCAGTACTGCGTGCTCACGCTTTGCTTTTTTGTGCCAAAGTTAGATGCTCAGATTTGAAAGCTAAAATTTATCAAGTTTTAGCACTGCCTCTCCAAAGCCAAATGATAATGGTGTAAAAAGGGTACTTTTTTCTTCAATTCAAAAGTAGAACTGCTACATTAAAATAAATTCACTCTCCTCAAAAAATTCAGATATGAAACATTTCTCTGTCAATGGTGTCATTTAAAAGATGCTAGAAAGCTTTTTCTGTCTACTCCTTTTCTTCACATTGTGTAGTATGGAGTTGTTTCCCTGGCTTTTAGCTTTAGATGTATTTTTATTTTCTCTGTCCTAGACTCTAGTCAGTCTTTTTGAACTTTTGAACTGCTTTAACACAAATAGTGATTCTTTAGAAGAAATCAAGGTGATCATGTTAAATAAAATAGTCTTAATCTAATTAAAAAATGTAGCTCCATTGAAAGCTACAATCTTACTAAGCTATTTCATCCTGGAGACACAAAATTATTTTGCATTTTATGATACTGAAGTTCTTACATATCTTCTCCTGGATACATAATGTCCCTAATATGAAAGGACATGGAAGCTTCCAATATTTGCTATAATGAGAAATGCTAATTAAATGCTTTCACATTTCACCTCAGGAGTCCCAAACTCTATACAACAATTCTCAATCTTTTGTTGCACAATGGAACCACATAAGGACCAATATAAAAAGTACCTTTGCCCTCACCTCACCCCAGACAAATTAATTTAGACTCTCTGAGAGTAAGGCAGAGACATCAATGTATTTCAAAATCTCCCCAGTTGGTTATAACGTGGAACTAGAGTTGAAAATACTCCTCTATGTAAATGGATCTTCTTACCTTTGTTATAGTAAAGGAAATATACATTAAAGGAGTACAGCCTATTAAAGAGTGATCCTAAATCAGTTATCCTAATAGGAAAAAACTATATGATACCTGTGTAGTCACTTACCAGTTATTGGTAAGATGAGAATTAGGGATTTAATAAATATTTATCACATGTTCTTGTTTTTACTTTCCTTTGCATTTCCTTTACGTATATTTCTTCATTGGAACATTAGCATATGAAGAATATAAGAGTATAGGACTTACTGTGTTTGTGGGAAGGGAATGCTTGTTGTGGTGTATTGTCAGAAAACACTGTACACAGTCAATTTGCTATAGAAAAACCACAAGACAAATATTAATACCTCCTCTGCCTAACTATCCTGGCAGCCCAGTATTAGAGGTCAGGTGTAGCACCAGCCCCCTTTGGCATAAGACACTCGGAGCCAACCCTTTTGGCACAGGTACTGTACATGATCTGGGCAGCCAGTGAAAGCTTTTGCTATGTGGATATTCATGATGGGAGAAGCCTGAACCTCTCCTCTGGTGTTATCCAGTCTGGGATGCTTGAGGTATGGCCAGGGCTGATTGTGTTAAACCCAAGATCATTGCTACTTCTCCCCTGGGGCATTACTAGAGGCCTACAGTTTTCCTGGGAATCTCAAGATCAATCCTGAGCAAGCTAACACATACCACTTTAGCTACTGCTCTCATTCAAAAGACAGCATTCTACCTATTCTATCAGAAATGCATACTCTTTAGCACATGAGGGCTGTTGGGCTAATCAAAAGCAGGCCAAGAGATACTAGAAGCTGGTTAGAAGTGGCTGAGTGTCACCTTGGAGGCACAAGACCTTGTGTACTTGAGGCTGACAAAGAAGGGTCATTTTTAAGAGAAGTTGGTGGGCATGCATTGTCTAATCTATTAAGTTTGACAACTGAGGCCTTCTGGGCAAGCCTAGAACAGCTTGCTTCAAGGGTCCAGGAATGCTTGGGGGTCCCAATCCTCCCGGAGGAAGAAAGAGCCATCCTGCCCTGCTTGTTCTACCATGTGTGCTAGCCTAAAACCTTCTACATAGTGGGCTTTAAATCCAAACACATGGAATCCATGAAATAATGCTAGCTAATATGTGTGGGGAGTTGAATCTACTCAGGATCCATGCTAAGTGTTTCCACTTAGTGTTCATGTTCATTTACAACAACTCTGTGAATGAATTATTACGTTTACACTGTTGGGGGCCAGTTGAAGCATTAAGAGGTAAAGCCTCTTGGCCAAGCTCATGAGGCAGGTAAGTGACAGAGCCTGATTTCCAAACACGCAGTCAGGCTCCAGCCTCTCCACCATGGTGGCTTGTCACAGGCATTTTGCACATGTTGTGGAAAATAAGTTATCGAGAAGCAATAGTGACTATGGAGAAATTGGTTAAAAATTTATTGCAATCGTTAATGTCAATTAGAAAAGGACATGTCATTAGAATAGGAAAAAAATGTAAAACAGTAAAAAAGCAAACAGACTCAAAAGATACTCAGCAGGACTTGGTGACTGAGTGGTGGTGAGTAAGCAAGAAAGATGTATCAGTCATTATTCTCCATTTTCTATCCCGTGAAATGAGATAGGGAGCCCTGGAGATAAAGGAGGTGTGTATCTGGAAGATCATGAATTTCATTTTGGACATGATAAATTTGAGGTGACTGTAATATTTCAATTGATATAATCAATCAGGTTATTGTGTTTTCTATTTATATCACCTCTGATGATTACGGAAGATGCATTGGCCGAGTTTTGAGTTGGGTACTCTAGTGGAGAAACGGGCATAAAATAAATTATAAAAAGTGAAATAGAGAAGAGCTATTCAGGATCATTATTAACCAACTTGTTACTTAGAGACCAGGCAATGAACGGATGGCCAACAGCACATCATATTGGGAGAAGCTATCTGTAGAAGTAGAAAAATGATTCCTTGAAATAGGAACTCAATTGCAAATAAGATGGAAGAAAGCAAAGTGTATTTTTAATAAAACAGATAAATAAACAATGAAACCAAAAAGCCTGATGATTAACAGGAATATGGCTAGATATCAATAAAGGATACAAAGATATTTGCATGATTTATAGTCCAGATATTATGGAAACAGTACTGAAGTGATTATAAATTTTGTAATTGATAGAGGGGAATTAATTTTCACTTAATTGCTAGGAATAATTTATTTTAATTTATCAATCAATACTAGTGATGATGAACATATGACAATAAACACGAGAAGATAAATTTTGGCAACTAAACATACATCTATCATCTGATAATTTTGATATATGTATCAATTAGAGTAAGGGGAAGAAAACAATTTGTCTAAATATATTGAAAAATATCAGTAATGGAGGCTTGTGCAAGCTTCTTCCCATGGCAGATCAGGGATTGCTGTGGACTGAATGTTTGTGCCCCCCACATCAAATGTATATGTAGAAGCCCAAATCCTAACGTAATGGTATTTGGAGATGAGGGCTTGGGGGCAATTAGAATTAGATGTGATCATGAGAATGGAGCCCTCATGAAAGACCTTGTAAAGAGAGACACCAGAGAGCTTGCTCTCTCTCCCTATGCCATGGGAGCACACAGTACACAGCAAGGCACCATCTACAAGCCAGGAAGCGGTCTCACATCAGAACCCAATCGTGCTGGCATCCTGATCTCAGACTTGCAGAACTCTGGGAATGTAAATTTTTGCTGTTTAAGTCATCCAGTCTGTGATACTTTGTGATAGCAGCCCAAGTTGCTAGTTACCTTCGCCATTAACCAAGATTAAGAATCACTGCAGATACTCTTGAATACATTTAAAAACCCTATTCCATTTTATTCAGATACTTATATAAATGTTTACCTAGTACATCCTCGGGAAACAATTTCCAGGTACTCTTGAGTCATTGAATAACTATTGACTTATTCTTTATCAAACTTAATCATTTTGATTCAAATAACAGGATATCTCTCCAAATACCATCCTACTTATGCATGTACATTGTTAATACTACTATACAGTGCACATTAGAAATAGTTACGTATTATACATTATGGTGAGCATACTAATCACTATAGAAATAAGCTTTAGATAAATCAATATGTTATAGATATAGTATAGATATAGATACAGGATGACTATACACAGTCACTATACAATATGCAGCACTTGAATTGAATTGAATTGAATTAAATTGAATTCAGGCGTTGACTTTAAAGTCTGAAAACATGTTCTAAAGCCTAGACTCTCAACTCTGTGGAAAACAACTCTCTTTTGTTTTCTATTACTGCACAAAGTACATACTTTTCATACAGAAGGTGCTCAATTGTTCTTACTAACAAATATACCTACCTACCTATAAAGTATATAACCTGAGAAAATGTCTTCATTCAATTTTTTAATTACTTTAAAAGCAAATAGTCCAATTAGACTGTTTATGTAAACCTTTGCAGTTTCAATTATTTTTTTAAATTTCAGTGTGTGTGTGTGTGTGTGTGTGTGTCTGTGTGTGTATATGTGTGTGTACTTATACATGCATACACATGTACATAAGCTACTGGCTTTTTTCTTCCCTACCATTTTTATTTAGACGTTTAGAATAAGTCAAAAATTATTTACTGAAGTATACAAAATCGATTACTTTCTTTTAGGAAATACTTGACAACATTAATGATAATAAAGGCATCTCCTGCTATGTGCTCGCTCTCTTCAGTTTGAAAGAAACGAGAGAAGGGAGCCCTGGAAAGGCATTGGGAAGCCTGAGTCCTGCCCCCACACTGTTAAATATGACTTGTGCCACTTTTGTAAATCTACTTAACCTTTTGTAATCTTAATGCCCTTCTCTGCACAATGGGCATGGTAGTACCTGACTCATGGTGTTGGGAAGATAAAAGATGATTATTTAAATTAGGATTCAGCAAGATGGGTAGCTGGAAAAAGCAATAATTCAGTCTGTGTTGCTATCATGTTAAAACTAATGGGTACACAGAGCAATGAATGGGGAAATGCAGATACTTACCAATGCTTCGGGAACTGAGAAAATGTAAAAAGAAATTAACATTGATAAAGTCGGATCTGTTGTAAACTGATGGGAGTGCAGAAGGCAGACAAAAGAAGAAGGGCAATTGAAGCAGACAGTGTTCTGATGCCACTGTATACATAGATTTGAAAGACTAAGAGGCAGGGGGAGTGAAAGAGAGGGTAAGGAAAGATATAAGCAAAGGTAGAGCTAAAGTGTCATTAATATGGGAGGTAATGGAGACACATGCTGGCTTTTTTTTTTTTTTGGTAGATGGAGTCTCACTCTGTCACCCAAACTGGAGTGCAGTGGTGCAGTCTCAGCTCACTGCCACCTCTACCTCCTGGGTTCAAACGAGTCTCCTGTCTCAGCCTCCCAAGTAGCTGAGATTACAAGCGCATGCCACCACACACAGCTAATTTTTGTATTTTTAGCAGAGATGTGTTTTCACTATGTTGGCCAGGCTGTTCTTGAATCCCTAACCTCAGGTGATCCACCCACCTTGAACTCCAAAAGTGCTGGGATTATAGCTGTGAGCCACTGTGCCCAGCCACTGGCTGGCTTTTAAACGGGACAGTAACATAATCTGAATGCATTTGAAACTGTATAGTGGCACAGAGACCAATTGAATGGGTGTTGATATAGATAGAAATGGAGACAATCCAGGCTAGAGGGAATGATGGCCTCAACTATGGCAGTAACACTGGGAATAAATAAAAGGTGATGCAGGCAGTCATAGCTGGAACATAGAATAAAAAGCAAAGCTTCCCCTTGATCCTGTTTCTACCATAAAATTGCACGGTCTAGTATGGCAACTACTCTTAACAATAGTATGCTAAGCTCCCGTCCCACTTCCTTCTTCATTTTCCTTGTAAATGCTACTAAAGTTCAACTTTAACCCAATCCAGCAATTCCTCCCAATCCTATATGGAGAATGTAGTATTCAAGTGGTTCAAGAAAATATTATGGGCTAAAGGTAAAGATTTAGAATACTGAATATAAAGTTGGTAGTCGATTTACAAGAGGGGAAAAACATTCTTTATTTGTTTTACTACTTTCTGGCCAAGCATCACTATTGACTCTCCCTAGATATTTTAAATTTAATACGTCTAAAAAGAAATTCATTATTCTTTCTTCTGACATCTACTTCCTTTTCTTTATAGCTTGCCAGTGATTTATACAACTGCCAAAGCCAAGTGGAAGCAATGGAGGTATCTTCACTTTAAAACATTCTCTCAAATGCAGTTAGATGCCTCCTATTAAGCTATGGTCAGAGAAAAAAAAATGACTAAATTTTGCCATTTGAAGAGGCTTGAGAAAGCGGGAGTAGAGAGGGTGCTAGTTATTTTAGATGAGTACTTAGTTCACATGCTTCTTTGGCACTGTATCAATAGTATCCTTGATTAGTCCTCCTCCTTATTAATTTATCCTATAAAATTATTTTTTCATTGAGTCCAGTCCCATTTTCATTAGAGGCTGTTCCACAGTGTACTATGTGTTTTGCATTTGTTTTGTGGCAGTATAGAGAATGTGATGAGTTACGTGTCTGTTTCTCCAGAGGGAATTATGTCTCTAGATCAAACGGGAAAGGTGAAGTTAATGTAAATGTTTATGATTCCTGCCTAACCAAATTACATTCCTTGACATTAATTTGATAATTTATCTTTGGGTAAGAATACATAGGTATATTACTCTCATTTATTAGGTTATCAAATATCCATGGTGGACTCTGGCTTGAATGCAAATAACAATTTCTCTTCATATTCTTGGTTTACAGTCAATTTAAAATTGCCTTCAAGTAACATTTATACTAAATGTTTGCTGGTATTCTTTCTTACTGTATTCATTCTACTTATATTTATTGAACATATACTATAAACCATACTTAAAATGTTTCTCATTTAGAATAGTTTGAAAACAGTAGAGATAAGCTAACATAATGTATTTTAATATAATGTGTCAATGTTTAGTTAGATGAAAATAATCTATGTAGTCATAAGCTGAAAGGTGAATTTGACAATATAGATGCAGTATTAAGAAACCAAATATACCAATTTAGGTCCCTGCTTTCAGTATATTTGCCAATATAACTCCTGAGTTTATTAACCAGTTTCATGAGTTTAATGTAATAGCAAGGTGTTTTAGTTATCTGTTTTAGTATAAGAAATGCAAAGTATTTCCTAATAAAACCACATTATTTTCCAAGATACTTACCCTTAATATATTTAGTTATAGTTTTCATGATTCCAATAAGAACATAAAGAAAACCTGTGAATAATTAGCTTTATATTTTATCAAACAGTAATAGCAATATTCCAACTGAAGACATTAAATTGGACCATATCATATTACTTAAAAGATGGCACCACTTAGAATCTTCTTTTAGTATAAAATGACTTCTCTCGCTTAAGTGACTCTTAAGTAGTTAATTAATGTAACAGTTTTTCAGTGATTAGACTGGCATACAGGTTAATATCTTCTATGTTATATTAGCACATAATGTTTTATAGTGAGTCTCTCAATTTCTGACTAACATGTTTCTTTTGATTTATATAATTAATTGCTCAGACTTTTTTTGAAAGACTGAATGAATGAATGAACAATTTTTAATCTAAATTTGACTGGTAGGAAGCATTGCAATATTAAAATTTGAGGTAATTTCTCTACTCTCTTCTATTGGTACTAACTTTTAGTTCTTCCTTAAATACATATTCTATTCATATGTGAACTTTAAAGTCTCATGGTATTTTATTGTGTGCCAGTGTATTAAAATAAATTCACTTATGGTTGACCACTCTATTACAATATTTTAAAAGGATTTTGCCTTTGAATATGTATCTTTGATTTAAAATTCTTGTGAGTGAGGCATATCTTTGCAAGTTTTGTTTTACACTTCCTAAATGAAAAAAAATTAGTCTTACAGAGGTGTATATAGGAACTTTATGTAAAATGTAAAGCAATAGCAAAAACAATACTAATCCTATAACTTTGACAATAATCACATATAAAATATGCAGACTTTACTGACAGAAGTATGGTGTTGGTATATTTAATCTGCTAATTGTGTCATCTTGAACACACACTCAACTATTGTGATGAAGGATAAAGGCTGGCTTATCCTATTGCTTGGATTCAATTATAAGGGATATTCCACCCAGATCAGGGAGGCATTATATGTGGTGTCTTATTTAAAATGTTGCCATTTGGCACCTAATTCCTGGGGCAGAATTCCAACCAAATTGTAAGTAGGAATGATGCCAACCTAACAGATGGGCCGAATGTGCCAAAGCCAAGAGTCCATGCTCACATATCAAATGTGTTTACTTAGGGCAGGGTTCCCAGTTATAAATCTTCAAACATGTTCAGAAAAACTGTGCCAGCATGAAGAGGTTGCCCTTTCTTTAATCCATCTAGAGCGAGGATTAACCTTGAATTTATTTTTAGAGAAGCAACTTAGCTACAAAAGTCCATCTTTGTAAGCTAGAGAAAGGATAGTTATGGATTCATATATATCATGCCTGTGTTATTAATCTAATGTTTGTCTAATGATTTTTATAGTAAGAATCAATAATATAAATGTCACTAATCCAAACTTTTTATTGATTGTATTCATGTTAAACTATTGATTATTAATGATAAAGTGACATAATGTATTGGATGCATTTTTTTTCTTTTTTTTGAGATGAAGTCTCGCTCTGTCACCAGGCTGGAGTGCAGTGACACAATCTTGGCTCAGTGCAACATCCTGCCCACACCGGGTTCAAGTGATTATTCTGCCTCAGCCTCCCAAGTAGTTGGGATTACAGGTGCCCGTCACCATGCCAAGCTATTTTTTTTGTATTTTTTTTTTAATTTTATTTTTCATTGCATTTTAGGTTTTGGGGTACATGTGAAGAACATGCAATATTGTTGCATAGGTACACACGTGGCAGTGTGATTTGTTGCCTTCCTCCCCTTCGCCTATATCTGGCAGATGGGGTTTCACCAAGTTGGCCAGGATGGTCTCAATTTCTTGACGTCGTGATCCACCCTCCTGGGCCTTGCTGAATTACAGGCATGAGCCACTGCGCCCAGTGGATAAATTTTTAAATAGATTATTATATATGTCATCAATATTTCTGTAATATTCATGCAAAGCTGTAAAGTTACAAATAATAATAATACACCTTCTAACTTTATAAAGACAGTGAAAATTCATGTTTCCATGGGTCGTTTTTATCCAGAGATGACTATTGATGAATAAGTGTAAAAGGAGTAACTTGCAAATGTTTTGTCGAGGCTAAGCATTATGCAAAACACATGTAATGAGGAAATATCTTAGAGAAAACTCTTGGAGAATAAGTGGTTTACTAAAACAGGTGATATATATTCCTGCTTGAAGTTTAATGGATGGATAATAAAACGTGCTGAGGCTGAGCCTGGAGTAAAGCATTTCAACTCCATTGTTCTCTTCATGTAATTTAGCACATGACAGGGGCACCAAAGTTTAAAGAATGTTAAGTATTTAAAGACCATAGTTTATAAGGAAAATATGTACCAAGAGGAAGATTATTCTTTTAGCTGCTTTCATTTTGAGAACAAAGTAAGCTCCTCAAAGGCATAAAATGCTATAAAAATAAAACTTCTGAATGCTTTATATTCCACATATAAATGAAATACTAATCTTTAGATTGTTTGACCAGGATTGCTTCATTATTAGCCACAGTTCTTATTTTACAAACTTTATATTTTTGTTAAATAAGCAAAACATGTAAATTGTAGAGATATTAGACATTATAAATGTACATACAGAAAAAGACCAATAAATCACTCCAAATCCAACATCAGGATTAAAAATACAAATATTTATTGAATATTTTGTATGTGCAGATGTGCATTAAAATGAGATCATATCAAATATATAGTATGGAAATTTGTTTTTTGTTTTGTTTTACTTAAAAATATATTGGGACTAGCTTCTAATTTCAAAGAACTATCCATCTACTGCATCTATTTTAAATAAAGAGTATGCTCAGGGCATTTAAGTAGTTTGCCATTTCGCACTTTAAAAAACTGTAAGTTCCTTAAATATATTGAATATATATTTTGAAATATATTTCTGAATGTCTTCTTAGGTTCTAACCCTATATGTGATATCGGCTGGTCAAATATTACACATTTTTCAGCATATTGAATTTCCCTATAGAAAGTTAAGGTGAGTAAAAACTCATATGAATAATGCATAAGGAGGTGACCTGTACCTCTCAACAAAAGACACTAGCATTAATCAGAAATATTTGTACCATTTATCACCTGACAGGAAATGGAATGTTGTTTGAAATATCTATATTCTTACATCAAATTACTTTCAATTATTTGATCTAAGTCTCCTTGAGCAATTTTACTATTTCCGTTTCCTTTTTCAGCTTTGGTTTGAGAATCAGAGGGTACATGTGCAGGTTTGTTACATGGTTATATTGTGTGACGCCGAAGTTTGAGATATGACTGAACCTGTCACCCAGGTAGTGAGCACAGCACCCAACAGGTAGTTTTTCAGCCTTTGTGCCCCTCCCTCTTTCTCTCTGCCCTCTAGGAGTCCCCAGTGTTGAGTGTTTGCATATTTACGTCGATGTGTACTTAATGCTTAACTTCCACTTATATGTGAGAACATATAGTATTTTGTTTGCTGTTTCTACGCTAGTTCACTTAGGATAATTGCCTCCAGCTGCATCCATGTTACTGCAAAGGACATTATTTCATTTTTTATGGCTGCGTAATATTCCATGGTATATATGAACTACATTTTCTTTATCCAGCCCACTGTTGATGAGCATCTAGGATGATTCCATGTCTTTGCTATTGCAAATAGTGCAGTGAACATACAAGTGTATATGCCTTTTTGGTAGAATGATTTATTTTCCTTTGGGTATAGTCCCAATAATGGAATTGCTGGTTTAACTATTGTTCTTTGAGAAATCTCCAATTTGCTCTCCACAGTGGATGGGCTAATTTACAGTCCCAATAATAGTGTATAAAGTGTTTCCTTTTCCCCACAGCTGCACTAACACCTGGTATTTTGTTGCCTTTTATCAAAAGCCATTCTGACTTGCGTGAGATGGTGTCTATTTGTGGCTTTGATGTGCCTTTCTCTGATGATTAGAGATGATGAGCCTTTTTTCATGTTTGTTGGCCACTGTTATGTCTACTTTTGAGAAGTGTTCATATAAATTCCTTGTTTGAATGTAGTAACAATAGAAAGATATTTAGTTTTGTTATCTAATAACCATAGAAGGTTATTTTGTTTTGTTTTTTGCGGTTTTTCTATCAGAGCATTTGGCTTATGTATATGTTGATTTGTGCCAATGTTTATGGTTATTTAGCTAATTTCAAACTAGTGACAATTGAAATTTTAGCATTTTGCATTCGTGCTTCCTTTCCTTTCTTCCTCTCCTACTTTTTATTTTTAAACATCTACTGTTAAATAGTTTAATCATGTTTCTTTTTGCCTTTGGAATCTCATTAAAGATTTTTTTTCTTAATGTTAAATAACATAATCCTTTCTCATTTTTGTATGAATGTATGTATTGAAAGCCACCTGATATTTTTTTCCCATAACGTGTCAGGTAAATATTTGTAGTTTCTCTTAATTTCTAACATGCTATCCTAACACTATTTATCAAATAGCTTCTTTATCCTGAGATTGACGTATGGTTTTTACTACACATATATGTATATATGTGTGTGTGTGTGTGTGTGTGTGTGTGTGTGTGTGTTTCTGTGTGTGTGTAGAGAGAGAGAGAGAAAGAGAGAGAGAGAAAAACCTAGGTATATATCCATATCTAGGTACATTTGGTTTTATTTCTGTATCTCCTGCTCTGTTCTGTTAATATGCATGCTTTTCCTCCCAGTATCATAAAGTTTTAATTTAATTAATAATGTATTTTCCTATCTGATAAACAAAAGTCCTCATTACTCTTCATTTAATCTACATGCTGTCTATATTCTTAAAATTTATGATAAGTAGTTAGATGAATTGCTAAGCTCTTTATATATCTTGAGGCATCTCAGCCATTTTATCTTCCATATGCATTTGAGATTTTGTTTGATGGGAGTGTTTTTAATTTTAGAGTAGGTTTTAAAACTGATGTTAATGCTTTGATCAGAAAATAAATGTAACGATATTCCTATTTTAATGTAGGGCAGATATTGTAAATAAAGTACATTTTTTATTTGGGGTAAGAAGTTTATTCATGTCTGTTAAATCAAAATCATTGAATATGTTTGTCGATCTGTTACATAATCTGTTATTCGGTCTGTGAACAATTGACAATAATATGTGATCTGTGTGTTTCCATGTTAATACTACATCATAACTAATGATACATTTGCCATGTGTTGTATGTAAATATTAGACGTAGCATGTTAATCTTGATGTAGGTAAAACTTCAGGTGCATAAATACTTAGCTATAAGTATATAAAAGAAGTTTTATCTTAATATACTTTTCTCTAATTAAGAAAATATATCAAGAGGTAGATTTTCTTATTCACACAGCATAAGTAATCCTTGCCCTAATTAATGAGCAATATACACTTTCTAAAGATTGTTCTTTCAGTCTCACACTAAGAGATCTTCCAAAAGACTTAAATGTCAAGTCAAAGAAATGTAAGATTTGTATGGGCAATCCATATCTTTCAAGCAAGGTACTATAACTGAAAGAGAAAATAACCTCCCATTTAGCCATAAGCTATATTTAATTCACATGTGAAATGCTACCTCCAGATGAGTGTGACATTTTGAAGAAGACACGTCAGGTTTGGAAAAGTTCACAGACAAAACAAAATGATCAAGGTCATGGGGTTGCTTTCATGAGAAGATGCCACTGGAGTTACCAGGGCTTGCTGCAGGGAGAGCCAGACTGCCCTCCCTAATCTTGACACAGATAAATGGCAGTTTCTTCATCTTATTAGCACAACTGCATAGGCAGTTAGATGTGCAGGGCATTTATTGGGGGAAACACTTGTTAAGAGACAGGGGAAAGGAACTGGAGATGACTGAGAGAACATTTAGGTATGATGGACATCTGGCACCTTAAAAAAGTAAGAAAGGAAAGAAGTGTGGTGTGGTTCTAAGAAAATTCTAGAAAGGTGATCAGGCAGGTAAGCCAAGTTTACCCTTCAAAGAAATGTTTACCAGAAATTGGCCCTTATAGTAAAGCTGTCATTCTCAGATATTTTCTGGGAGTACTTACAGGAAGCATATCTTTCATGCAAAAGAGTTATGGATTTCTTAAAGCAGCTGAGGTCACTGGTTAATTATGTTCATACTGGTAGGAGATCTGATAATCCTATTGTCATGATTACCAACTCATTGAATCTCTGGTTGTCCTTTCAAGAGTATGACACCACTAAATCTCTTCTATACAAAATTTCTGATTGTTTGCTGAAGGATGAATTAAAAAGCTATGGAGTTGAGCTGGGCATCTTGGCTCACACCTGCAATCCCAGCACTTTAGGACACCTAGGTAGGTGGTTTCCTTGAGCTCAAGGGTTCGAGACTAGCCTGTGCAACATAGCAAGACCATGTCTCTACAAAAAAATAGCCAGGTGTGGTGGTGCACATCTGAAGTCCCAGTTGAGGCAGGAAGATCACTTGAGCACAGGTGGAAGTCACCCTGAGCCAAGATTGCTCCGCTGCACTCCAGCTGGGGTGTCAAAGAAGACCCTTTCTCTAAATAAACAAATAAAGCAAAGTCAGGATTTAAGTAAGAGAATGAAACGCTACGTTACATAATTAAAGCATGCTTACTCATTGTGAATAAAATAATAGTTTTGCTAAATTTAACGTATGTCAAAAATATTTCAAGGAAGGCAGATCCCCTCAATTTAAACCAGCTAATATAATATTTAAAAGTAAAAGCTCTTTGGATAGCAACGTGCCACGTTGCACTTTTATCTTACATTTTAAAATATGTCTTTTTAATGTATTATTTATAATGTTTTGTTTTGCAGTGAGAATTTAAAACTATCTAAAAAAAAAACAAAAACTTCTGAAAATTCTATATCCAAAGCAGATAAGCTGCTTTAATTTCTGATAAAAATAATTGTAGTTACACTTTCCTTAAAACAAGAATTCAACTTTACAGCTGATGGAAGCAGGAAGCTAAAAGGGTTTCTCCTTAAAAAGAATGATTTTTTTTTAAAGTAAATTGACCGAGAAGCCTTTAAGAACAAGAAAGTCCTAATCATGGTGGGCAAGGGACTCTTGAGCTTCCACATAGGAAAGCCTGTCTAGTTTCCTTTCCATTTTTCAACGCTGTGGGAGAAAGGATGAAAAGATGCAGGACCTCTGGGGGCACAGGCAATGCAGAGTGCCAGAAAAGACAAATTATAGCTTTGAAGAGCTGGGAAATAGTCACAGAAATGAATCAGCCTTGCTAAGGTGGTAATAGCTGATTGCTGGGAGATAAGCTATTCTGAAGAGACTTTGTTGCCAAAAGCCCGAAGGTTGACGACAAAACATCAGGAAGCACTTCTGACTGGCAGCCTGAATTCCAGGTGAGTCAGAAGAGAACATTCGAATAAAAGGCAATATGTAGGATTAGGGTGAATGAGGATGATACATTAAACAGAATTGAAAAGTCAGTGTGCTGCATGGATATTATTTTTTCTTGGGCTTGTTTTAGGGGAAATCTAGCATCTTTTTATTCTGATTTCACTTAATTCATTGGTGTAGTTTAATTAAAACACAGGAAGTGGTGCATAACACCTTATTAATAATTTATAATATGTGGCCATATATTTGTCTTATTGAAAAGCAGTCTCTGAAAAGTCTCATATTACTGGCAAGCACATATATGCAAACTGGAATCTTGAACACACACACTTGGGCAGTTAGTGGGCAGCTGCTGAAAGGAAAACATGAAAACCAAATTGAAAGTTATTGAACTGAAAACAAAGTGGAGGTTGTTGTAAGTAACTCACATAGGAAGGACCAAAAATGTATTCCAATGGAGGCATATATGGCCATGGGAAATCACATTACTGTTGCATATGACTTTCTTTGAATGATTAGGGGAAAAAATGAATCAAAAGGAAAAACCATTTTCTTATTATCTGTGATACACTTGAGAGAAGAAAAGCCATAAAGGCCTCCATAAGAGTGTTCCTTCTCATTAATGTTCATACTACAGCTAGCCTTTAATGTTACTACCAAATTGTTTGTTTTATTTTATTTTATTTATTTATTTATTTTGAGACAGAGGTCACTCTGTCACCAGGCTGGACTGCAGTGGCACAATCTCAGCTGACTGCAATCTCTGCCTCCCAGGTTCAAGCGATTCTTCTGCCTCAGCTTCCCGAGTAGCTGGGACTACAGGCATGTGCCACCATGCCCAGCTTTTTTGTATTTTTAGTAGAGTCAAACTTTCACCATGTTCAGGCTGGTTTGGAACTCTTGACCTCATGATCTGCTTGCCTAGGACTTTCAAAGTGCTGGGATTACAGGCATGAGCCACTGTGCCTGGCCACCACTACCAAACTGTTTTAATTCTAGCTGAGTATAAGATGAGGATATCTAGTAAGAAAAAATGCCTAAACAATAAGAAAATTATGTTAATGTCATCAATGAAAAGAACTTTAAGTTCTTATTTGTATATAGAAAATTTGTAATATTAAAATGAGATAATCACTGACCTTTCAACAACACAGAATTTGGTTTGCTGTCTCCCACACAGTCAAAAATCTACATATAATTTTGGACTCCTGCCCCCAAAATAACTGTATTCTTAAAATAAAGTAAACTAGATAAAAATGGTATTAAGACAATCATAAAAAAAGAGAAAATATATTGACTATTCATTAAGTAGAAGTCATCATTATGGAGGTCTCCATTCTCTTTATCTTTACATTGAGCAGGCTTAGGAAGACAAGGAAGAAGAAATGTTGGTCTTGCATTCTCAGGGTTGCAGAGGTAGAAAACAATCTGTTATAAATGGATCCTCACAGTTCAGACTTGTGTTGTTCAAGGGTCAAGTATATATGAATTTGGATCAGTTGCATAAATGACTGATATAGATTTTTTGCTAAGTAAGATTAAATACTGCTTTATAACCTTATTTTGAGTCACTCTGTAGTTAATCTAACCTGCTGAGCTTCAAGTGGATAAAAGAGATAAAAGAGGTGAGGGACTTTCTTAGCTTTTTCTCTCACTGCAAGGATTCCCTATTTAATAAATGGTGTTGCGAAAACTGGCTACCACATACAGAAAGCTGAAACTGGATTCCTTCCTTTCACGTCATACAGAAATTAACTCCAGATGGCTTAAAGATTTAAACATAAGACCTAACACCATAAAAACCCCAGAAGAAAATCTAGGCAATATCATTCAGGACATAGGCATAGGCAACAATTTCATGACTAAAACATCAAAAGCAATGGCAACAAAAGCCAAAATAGATAAATGAGATCTAATTAAATTTAAGAGCTCCTGCACAGCAAAAGAAACTATCAAAGAGTGAACCAGCAACCAACCAAATGGGAAAAAAATTTTTGCAATCTACCCATCTGACAAAGGGCTAATATCCAGAATCTACAAAGAACTTAAACAAATTTACAAGAAAAAAAAAATACCCACCAAAAAGTGGATGAAGATTATGAACAGACACTTCTCAAAAGAGGACATTTATGCAGCCAACAAACATATGAAAAAATGCTCATCATCACTGGTCATTAGAGAAATGCAAATCAAAACCACATTGAGATAACATCTCATACCAGTTAGAATGGCGATCATTAAAAAATCTGGAGACAACAGATGCTGGAGGGGATGTGGAGGAATAGGAAAGCTTTTACACTGTTGGAGGGAGTGTAAATTAGTTAAAGCATTGTGGAAGACAGTGTGGCAATTCCTCAAGGATCTAGAAATAGAAATACCATTTGACCCAGCAATCCCATTACTGGACCATTATCCAAAGGATTATAAATCATTCTATTATAAAGACACATGCACATGTATGTTTATTGAGGCACTGTTCACAACAGCAAAGACTTGGAACGAACCCAAATGCCCATCAATGATAGACTGGATAAAGGAAATGTGGCAAATATACACCATGGAATACTATGCAGCCATGAAAACGAATGAGTTCATGTCCTTTTCAGGGACATGGTTGAATCTGGAAGGCATAATTCTCAGTAAACTGACACAAGAACAGAAAACCAAACACCGTATGTTCTCACTCATAAATCGGTGTTGAACAATGAGAACATATGGACATGGCACACCGGGCCTGTTGGGGAGTGGAGGGCTAGGGGAGGGAGAGCAGGGGTTTGGGGATTGGGGAGGGATAGCATTAAAAGAAATACGTAATGTAGATGATGGGGTGATGGATGCAGCAGATCACCACAGCACATGTATGCCTATGTAACTAACCTGCACGTTATGCGCATGTACCCCAGAACTTAAAGTATAATAAATAAATTAAAAAGAAAAAGAAAGTTTGCTCCAAGTGGACTTGCTGGCTCCATCCATACTTTTACAGTGCCACATAAAATTTTGAAATATTGTAGAAAAGCAATTCCGAAAGTAAAGATACGCCACCAACAGGCAATATTTGTTTCTGAATTTTGAGTTGAGTTGTGATTCATATCCATCTGGTGGCAGCATAAATAGATTTCCATCCACAGCTATAGGGACTCTCTGTTTTTGCAATGGACATTCATATTATGACTCTTATATGTTGACACTACCAAATCTTATATTTCATTTACCAAAATTGTATTTTCATATATCAGCTTGTCCAAAAACCATTTTCAACTATTGCATTGTGATCCTGGATACACAAACTAAGTCTCTTAAATACTGCAAATAAAAATATAGAGAAATAATTAAGTGTGCTGAAAAACGAAATCTTCAGCCTCTGCCAGATGATCTGTGCCTCTATATCTTCAGGTCACATTACTTTAACCCTAAAATAAATAATAAGCTGCTGTTAATGTTGCTAATATTGCAAATAAATATTAGGTCTGTACTAAGTGCTTGCCACTATTCTAACCATTTGTTGTATCAGTGAACAAAAAAAGCATGATCTTTACTCCCATGGAGTTGATATTCTGGTAGAGGGAGACAAAATAAGCAGTAACATACACAGACACATACATACACACACACACACACACACACACACACACAAATATGTATACTATGTTAGGAGTGAATACATCTCAGAAAATAAAGAGATAGTCATGATAAAAGGAACTGATTGTGCTGGGAGTTGCAATTTAAAATAGAACAGGGAGGGTAAGCCTCATTGTAAAGATGACATTTGAGCAAAGATTTGATGAAAATGAGTATGAAAAAGTCTTCATTTTTTTTTTTTTTACTTTTCCAAAATGAAAGCATTAGAATTTTTTGAGATATTGAATTAGTCTGTTTTCTACCTATTCATTTACCCTCTTTCATTATGAAGAAGCTAAAATTTTCAAAGAAAAAGCAATTTTAAACTGAATAGTATTCTGAAAGACTCAGATAAGTAGCTTCATTTTGATAAATACTCATTCTTCCTCTTCCTCTTTTATTCCCCAAATTCTAAACTACCTTCATATATCTTACTTGCTGTCATAGCTCTGAAATACTTGCCTCTAGAGATCTCACTGAATGATCACATAGATTCTTAAACAGATCCTCATATAGCTAAATCCATAAAAGTCATGAAACATAGCAGTGTTAACTCATCAATGCACATGTAATTTCCATGATATGAAAGTCTTGCACAAGACAATTAATCTATGATTGATTTTGTATATATTGGCAACCTGGGGTTGGTAGTTTAACAAAAGTAATTACCTTTATGAAGAAATATTGTAGGTAATAATTTTGTCAGCATTTGACAATCCAAAAATGGAATACATTTAGCATTGAGGAAATTGAATTTACTTCTGTGTCTATATTCTATTAGCTACAATATGGTTAGAAATAAATATTTCTATAAAGTTGACTTCTTTGAATTAAATTAAATGAAACATTGAAACATATCATAAAACACATATATTAGAAATCATTGATTTGTACTTCATTTTTATTGTTATTGCTTTCCATTGTGTAAATCAAATTGAAAAGTCTGGTGCTGTAACAGGTTAGAGGTATTATTGTGAGATAAATGTTTCCACTAAAAACAATAAGAAATTTGTTTTTTAATGTAATAATCAATATTAGAATAGATCAGTAAGCAAGGAGATCCCTTGGTGAGTCCATGTCTTGCCTTTTGAAAACTACTTATGTAAACATAAAAACTTTGCATGAGAACTCAAACTTTTTTATGAGCCAGGCTTCACTATTTCTGCTTTGAGGTTGAGTAAGCTAGGCTGGGAGAATATTTCAGATGCGCTTTCTTGACCTTGGCCAACTGTGACACCATCTTTAAAACCATGCAAACTGCTGTGCATGATGCTGTATATGAAAATATGAGGTTTTAGAGCATTTCAAGCCTTATTATATTGGCTCCAGTTCATTTATTCTTAGAAGATCAGAAATTTGGCTGAAAATATGTCCCATTATTTTTCTGTTAACAGTTATGTAATATGATTTCTTCTTAGCTCTGAGAAAATGTAATCTGACTTACCTTTGGAAAATTGGACATGTGCAATAGAGTGTTAAATAAGTAAGAATAACATTCATTAAACTTACAGATAAGCAGCTAAAACATTATATCTTGTAATCTTTGTGTATTCCTGGAGCTTGATACACTGATACTATATCCTTTTCATGTCTTTACTTAACAATGAATACATAGCCCAAGAACTTCTCTTCAATAATCTACTATTTTATCTTTTATCTGTGCATTTGAACTTTAGTGCCTGCTGGATCAAACACTTTCTTTCATCAATAAGATGAAAAGATTTTCCATGCATTATTCTCAATTTTAAAAATAAACCCGTGTATTCTGAAGATTAGAAGGAAAAAAAAAGAGATTGCAGAGTATTCAATGAATTCTGCATTTTTATCAGGAGTGTAAATTGCAAATGAGCTTGATTCACATCATACTAAAATTTGATCTTTTGTCTTGAGAAAGGCAAAATAGAATACAAAAAAAAAAAAAAAAAACTTATCCCCAAAGTGCTGCTGTTTGGTTGTAAATGTCTAAAATTTCAGCAATAAATATGAGTAAAAGAAATCCAAAATGACCTTTAGAAGTTAGTTTTGCTCTTTTAAAACATCAGCAAAACTTTTATTCTGTTCCTTTAGTTATGGCACAAGGTTAGAAATCATAGTCTATAACATCAAATTTTAAATATTCTTGATTTGTGTTAGGTGATTTTGATGAGTAATGTTTATCTTTAAAAAGTAAATTCACGCTGGGTGCAGTGGCTCACACCTGTAATCCCAGTACTTTGGGAGGCCAAGGCGGGTGAATCACTAGGTGATTCAGGAGATCAAGACCATCCTGGTCATGGTGAAACCCCGTCTCTACTATAATACAAAAAATTAGCCGGGTATGGTGGCACACACATGTAGTCCCAGCTACTCAGGAAGCTGAGGCAGGGGAATCGCTTGAACCTGGGAGAGGGAGTTGCAGTGAGCTTAGATCGCACTGCACTCCAGCCTGGCAACAAAGCAAGACTCTGACTCAAAAAAAAAACTAAATTCACATATCTAATGCAGAATCTAACATTAGTAGAGATAAAAGAGATAAAATACCTTTTAAAAATAATTCTACTCATTTAAGTAAAAATAATTATGGCTTCTGAACCTTACATGAAAAAAGTAAATGTTTCAGGACTTGCACAAAAGGCAAGTATTTGTTTTGGTTTTTGATAATGAAGGGCCAAGACCAACTGCTTATAGAGAAGGGTGGGGATGAGACTGCAAAAGTGTGTCAGATTTAATGTTCCCTGAAAAAGTACTTTCATCTGGAGGCTGGAAATGTCCCATCTCATTTTATGTATAGGAATGCACTCTCTTCACTTAATGTTTCTATGTGCTTTTCCTTGTCTTTTATTCCATTGCGGATTCATACATTTCCAAGCTACTTTCCCAGTATGATGCAAATGCCCTGATGTCTTTCACAACAGTGGTCACTTGATTAAAGTTTCTGTCTTAAACACATTTCACTCAGGTTTTTTCCTATCTTTTTCAAAGCAACAAATTATTTTCTCCCACACACTCTGAAAAGCAGCCTCACTCCTAGCAGCCTACCAAAACTGATAAGGAAGAGAAAAATGCTTTGCCTCATGCCCAAAGGCACTAAAACTGCACAGATCTTCCATTAATCATTGTAAAGATTTTATTCAGATGGCTTCTTGTCAAACATTTTGCATTAGTATTTTCTCTTATGCGGCAATTGTCTACAAGGCAAAGATTTGCCTACATGTTTGCTTTTGAAAATTGTGATTAAGCAATTAATGGATGTCTGTTTGTTGTTAATGAGTTTGTTATTCCATGCTATGTAATCTTATTTTATGTGCAAACAGGTTTGAGAGAAAGAGTAGATAAAGATATTGTATAATTTGCTCATAGCCACACATTTATTAGAAGATCTAGATTAGATTAGTAGTGGGGGATTTGTGTGTGTGTGTGTGTGTGGCATTTAACAGTAATACATTAGTTTTCAAGAAAAGAGTTGATAGTGTTGTAGTCTGCTTAGTTTCTAATACAGCTAAGTCTAAGTTCTTGTCCCACAACCAAGAAGAATCAGACACAGGGACACTGGAGAGTGAGTAGAGTAGGGTTTACTAAGCAACAGAAAAGTTCTCAACAAAGAGAGGGGGCTAGAAAGCACATTGCCAGAAACAGGACTGAGTTCTGTGCCTTTGATGTGGCAGAAGCTAGAAGTCTTCAGTAGGTTTTTCCCAAATGGGAGGGATAAATTTCCCTCCTCCATGTGTTGCATCTGCACATGCTTGAGTTTGTTCTGATTGACTCCTTCTTGGTTATTAACCATGAATACCTAACCAAAAATCCATGGAGGGGCTAAACATACAATGCTGATGTCATGTTAATTATATTATACTTAGTTAGGTCAAGTTAAAGACATTTAGTTTGATTAATTGTCCTACACCTAAGTTGGGACAGTCCCTTGTGAACAACATCCTGGCTTAAGGTGAAGTTCTTAACCACATTTTTTCCCTTTAGATGCAGAGGCAGTGTAGATACTGTCCCATGGTTGTTCCTGTTCCCTCATCTGTTCTTCTCCAGTGACCCTCCCTCTCTATCTGCCTAACCAACCCCTAACTGCCTCCACTCTCCCCCACTCTGGAGTGGTGACCCTAACTGCCATTAAGGGAAAAGGGGAGAAAACCACACTAGCTGCTTCAAGCTAGTGTGAAGGGACATTGTTTGTGTGGCAGTCAGGGGTCATCCAGAGGGTGGTCTAGTGGGCCTTGGAAAAAGGACTTGTCCATGCACTGTTCTATCTGCATCACAGTCTCAAATTTGATGGCCTTTAGGTGAGAAGAAACAAATTTTACAAGAAGGTTTAAGATGCAGAGTCCAAGAAACAGCGCTAAGACACTCATTACCAAAAGTTTTAATAACGGTAGAAACCATGCCATTGAAGGGAGATCTCCTTTAATGATATTTCATATATATCTGGCTAAATGAGTCTTAGCATTCCTTAACCATTTAGCTCTATGAAGTAGCTGGTTGGCTCCAAACTCAACCTCTCCTTAGGAGTTAACATAAAATCAACAAGAAGTATTTGCTGTAGCACATACCGCTCATTTTTCTGCTAAGAGATAATTAATGGCTACTCTATGATCCATCACTTGATTGGCAAGTAAATTTGATGATGTTTGGAGGGCCTTAAGACCATGACCAGCATCGTCAGCATATTGTTCAATTACACTTGACGCATTTTGGATTGTATAAGCATTGTAAACTATTCCTCCCACCGAACAACTTATGGATGTAACAGCTGTTATTACACCCAAGGCTATAAGACCTACTTCTTGTTTTTGTTGGGTGTTTTTGATGGGAAGGTACTATCGAAAGCAGATACTGGTATATTTGTAGCGAGCCCTCTGGGGGAAATACCCATCCCAGTGAACACATCCCTTGCACCGTTGTGCAGTATACACAACTCAAGGCTCACGGCTTTTGCTGCTGGTCTGCACAGATGTACCACAGTCCCTGAGATGCATAAAAGACAGTGGTATTTTGAGCAAGTTCAACCACTTTTGTAAGTCTTGGCTGAGTGTACACTTTGGGACAGATGATTCGGTTCCTAAAGGACCCCAAGAAGCACCAGCCCAAGCTCTTTCCTTTTATAAGCCAGAGTGGTTTGTTAAGGTGCCAACGATTAAATCTGCCTACATACATTGAATATAGGCATTAACTCTTCTAGAATTCTTCTTCTGAAAAGTTTTAATATCTCTGGTTCCATTAAATATTTGATAAGAAAAAGCTTTGGCAGAATGACAATTGTAATTAATAAGAGTCTCTGCTCATGACATACAGTGTTCCATGTTGTTTTTCTCCAGAAGGAAACACAGGATACTGAGAACTACTTGGGAAATCCTCTCTTACCAAGGTGGGTGCCCCCCATCTTTGTACCAAACCAATAGTCTGAATGGTTGGATTTCTTGAACAGTAGTTGCATTTTCAGAAAAGGGTTGGAAACATTTAGGAAAATAAGCAATATCTGTTAATTCTATTTGGCTTATTGGAGGATTTCTGGTAAATGTGACAGAAGTGCAAGATGTACTCCCAGTGGTAGTAAAGTGAAATTTCTTACTACATATATAATTTGTGACATCCCACAGGGGATGTACATGGCTTTTTTTGAGGGTGGACCCCATCTCCAGTGGAGGGCTTCTTATAGATTGTATCAGTGAAGGGGCTGAAATGGAAGGGCTGCAGAAGCACTGTGGCCACCCTGGAATTTGTGGTGCTTGCTTGCAAGGGTTGGTGATAGGTTTAAACTTGTATAAGTTTGAGATGGATGTTTCAGGAGATTTATGGCAAATCCAACAATTACTAAGATTCTGACACTTTGTTATATCCTGGGTTAGATGGGTTAGGTAATTTCCATTTCTTATCTTACATATTATTTAAAAAGCTAATATAAAAAAGTAATTCATAATGTAAACAGACATTATATCTAAATTACTTGGATTAAAAAGTTGCATATGACTGGAATAAATCTAAATGATATAATAAAAAGAGCTAAATAGACTAATCACTTTGAAAGCAATGTTATGGCTAAAGCTGTTTCACCTTATGATAGACACCAAGTCCTAGCAGAAAAATAACTGCTTAGAGAAGTAAATAATCCCATGGATGTTCTTGATTAAGGAGTCCTTGGCAAAGTTGTCTTACAGTGAAGTTTACAACAAAAGCAAGAGAAGCAGTTATAGGCAAAACTATGAGAACATAATAGTGTCTATGGGAAAATACAACCCCAGTTTCCAAGTGGATGTTGGGAAGTCTGATTCCAAATAATATTTGGCCTCTCCCAAAGGATCTATTAGATTAGAAATTAGACTCCATACATAATCGAAGTCTCCCTGCAAATATGCATCAAAAACGTGTTGCAGTATTCGCTGATGGGTGGTGAGAAGAAAAGCAGAGATAGCTGAAAGGATTTGACAGGGAAGGGGTAAAATTGGACTAAGATGATGGGACTAGCAATGGGAGTGTTCACTGTTTATAAACGTGAGAGATTAATTGCTGGCAAGGGCAGCAACACACACATTTATTTATGCAAGGTAGAATAAATGCAACAACATCAAGTACCAAAAGTCATATGGGTAACACTAGAGAAAGAACGTCAACTGTGAATCATTTAGTTCCCTCAGATATTTGACTTAGAAAAGTACAGGGATTGGAAACTCCCAGATGAACTGGAACCGCAGCTCATTAATGAGGTAGAGATCCTGGATTAGTCTCCATTGTCCACGGGGTTTCTGCAACACTGATATTTGGGTGTTGCAAGGGCTGTTGCAGGATCTGAAGAGGTCTGTATTCTTAGGTTATCAATGATGGCTTCCAGCCTTTTCCTAGCTGTTTTCAGGGGTGTATTAGGGTTCTGTTAGAGGGACAGAACTAATAGGATATATATATATATATATATATATATATATATATATATATATTTCACATTTGTCCACTCTTTATTAAAGCCAGACCCTCCTGCAGATGGCTGCGGGGCAGCTGCTGGGGCCCAAGAGGGACGGGGACAGTGGCAGATCCAGGCCATGTAGGGGTAGAGCTGAGATTCCCAGAGCCCCCCTAGCCCACCTTGCCTTTGGCCTTTCTGATATATAGTTTTTAAGGATAATATATATATATATGTGTGTATATATATACATAATATATATTATTATATATGTGCATATATATAAATTTGCATATTTGTATATATAAATACATGTATATCTACATATAAATATACATATTTATATTTATATGTAGATATACACACCTATTTATATATATAAATATATATGTGTGTATATATGTGTCTATAAATGACATAAATGTATATAAGGTTATATATATATAAATATAGAAGGATATATAATAGACATATAAATATATGGACACTGGAGCAAGTCTTTCTGATCTCCTCTGCAATCCAGGCCTTCCTCTTCCTGTAGCATGACTGTGATGAACATCTCAGGAAAGACTTTAATCGTACATTTTCCTCAACCCATTAGTTGCATCTGGATAGATCTCTTCTTTACTCAGGCCTTTTGAATCATGCCTGAAATTGCAAGGTAGGAACCCTTTAGCTCCTAAGAGACCCACCATCCTTTTAGCTCCAGGCCAAATTCTTTGTCTTCCCTGGTAGAGACCAATATTAATTCAGAAGTCTGGGGAACTCAAGGAAAAATTGTCTGGGTTACAACCACCAGACTGGTTCAAATCCACTGTATGGCTTCCACCTCCTTCCCTAAACGGAAGCAATATCCCCTCATGATGGTTAATACCTACTGTCAACTTGATTGGATTGAAGGATGCAATATTGTATACGTATATATGTATATGTCCCTCTAGGGAACCCTGACTAATACAGATTTGGGTACCAGGAGTGGTTCTAGAGGAACAGAATATTAAGGATGGAGTTCTTACATTGGTTTTGGGGTTTCTGAAGTTGGCTGCTTAATGTGATTAGCCCCAGAAATGCTAATGACAGTACTTCTAATAATATGGAGAACACTGATAGTCCTTCATTTTAACTGTTTAGAGAGATATGCAAAAAAAAAAAAATGCATTTAACACTCCTGATTCACCGACCATGAGACGCAAGGAGTTTAGTGACTCTGTATATAATACCTTTGACCGTATGTGGAGAACCAATGAACATAATGAAGCTGGTTGGTTGCTCCTACTGTAAAAAGTGATGAAAGAAAATGATGACCTCAGGGATTCTGTCTCCTGACTTCAGAAGCAGATTCTGAGCTTCAAATCTGCTAAGGTTGCCCTGAGTGAGAGTCTTCTCTCCTGGAGAGAAAGAGCTGAAATTGTGGGAAAACTAACACAAGCTCTTATCATGTGAGTGTCTGACAACAATGAAATATTCATGCACAGCCTTGCCAGGTGTCTACTGCTAAAATGTGGGCATTGATTGGAAAAGAATGGGACCCTGCAACTTGGAATGGGGACGTGTGGGAGGACCCTGATGAAGTTAGGGACATTGAGTTTGTAAACTCTGATGAACCTATTTTGCCAGAAGGAACACTTCCACATCCCCAGTAATGGCAACACCCCTCCATGACCCATGCTGCCATCAGCCTTTCCACTTTTGTCTGAGGAGATAAAACCTGTGCTACCTGAGGTAACAGTGATGGCCTCCCCTGAGGCAGTTTCC
This sequence comes from Plecturocebus donacophilus, assembly GCA_004027715.1. NCBI lineage: Eukaryota > Metazoa > Chordata > Mammalia > Primates > Pitheciidae > Plecturocebus > Plecturocebus donacophilus. The sequence continues at coordinate 35,930 of PVKP010010789.1, read as the reverse complement.
AGGCAAGTTAATATCGATTCTATGCAGATTCCACCCCCAACATCTCTATTTGTTACTAGACCTGTAACTAAAGTCCCAGCAGGACTCTAGAGGTAAACTTGATAGGGCAACCCATGAGGAAGTGCACTTCACTCAAAAACAACTGTTTGAGTTCTCTAGATAAACATCAATCTGGAGAATAGGCATGAGAATGGATAATAACGGTATGGGATAATGATAGAGGGAACTTAGAATTGGATCAGGTAGAATTTTTCCTCTACAAAACCACTCTGCTTAGCTTTCTCTCTGTAAGATCAAGTTTTGTAAAAAGCAAATAAAATCAGTTTTAAGAATATTCTTTTATAATCTAAAGTAGTACACCAATGAAAAGTAGTGTTGATGTTTTTGTTCATAATGGTTTAATGTTTTTATAATATAGTTTTCAGTTGCCTGGTGCATGCTTTAGCTCTCATTTCTTTGATGAACACATGTTATTGAGATTCTACTATGTTTCAGACACTCTTCCAGTTTTGAGAATATAGCAGTGACCAACACAGATAAAAGTTCCTGTCCATCCATGTGATAATACTCTGAAAAATAATTAAATAAATTAGTTTAAGTATGCAAATTGTCAGATGTTGATAAGAAAAATAAAGCGAAAGTGTACCTGGTGCTTAGAGAGTAATAGTACAGTGAAATCTTAGAAACGTCTTCATTGGGAACGTGACCTTAAAAAAGGTCTGGGAGGGCAAGGTGGGAGGATCACTTGAGGCCGGGAGTTCAAGACTACCCTGGGCAACACAGCAAGACCCTGTTTCAACAAAAATAATGACAATAATAATAAAATAATAATAATAAAGTTGAGTTAAAAGAAAAGTTCTGAAGAAAATAACAGTGATAACTATGTGAATACGTGTGGTGTTTATAGCTGGCAAAAGAAACAACAAACACTAAGTTCCTGGGGCAATAGAGACTTGGTATATAGAAAAACAATAAGAAGTCCACCTTGCTATGGAGATTTAAGGGAAGAGTGGTGGATCATCAAGCAGGAAGCATAATGAGAGAGGAAGGAAGCCATGTAGGGGCTTTGTGGGACTTCGGCTTTGACTCTGTATGATGTGATGGCACGTTATGGGAGGTTTGAATGAGGTTCATTCTGCTTAGCACAAGATCAGGAAACCAAAGAGAAGAATCAGAGAGACCAGTAAGGAAGGTATCAACCCTTTGCAGGTGAGAAGAGATTAAGGCATTGACCAAAGTGGCTGTTGGATCACTGAGAAAGACAACTTTTCAGTGTGTTTTGAAGACAGGGATAACAGCATGTCCTGCTGGATCCTAATTGTGTTGAGAGAAAAAGAGAGGAGTCTGGAATATCTGACAAGATGAAAGAATAGGATTGTGTTTTACTGAGGTGTTAGAAAAGCCATTTGTGTGTCTGTGTGTTTTGTGTGTATGTGTGTGTGAGAGAGAGAGAAGAGAGAGAGAGATTGAGATTGTAGCAGTTATATATGTATTGGGGAGAATTAGGAAATTTTCTTTTAATAAGTTTAAAAGATTATTAGATATAAAAATCTCTAATATAGACTACTCTTCCTTCACTCTGTAAGCAGTTGTGAGGTTCTTTTTGCTTTCACATTTGTCATCTCTCTGAGACTCATGCCCTTCTCTGTTCTGATTGACAGTGGTCTTCAATTGTTTTTACCTGAATTATTTAAACATCATCTGAGTCATCTCTCTGCTGTTCGTTATTATGCTTTTCAGTGCCTATTAAGAATTGAAGTCAGATTAATACATTTAAAATACAGTAATGACTATTTTATTATTCATATCAAAGACGTTCAGAGATTTTATTTCCTCTTCCATTACTCATTCCCTCTCCTGGCATTCAAGATATTCCAAAACCTGACCCCAAACATTTATCTTTTAAATACATTTGACATCTTTACTCATCAAAAATTGCAATTTTAAATTAAATCAGTACTTATGATAGGAATAACTTACCTCCTTTTTACCCTTCAAACTCATCTCTGATTTTTTCTTATGAATTATTTACATCTATCAGTTTTACCTTACAACCTTACAAAGTGATACCTCCAGTAAAACCCTGCTGGACTAGAGAAGATAATGCTTCCAGGTAGAAAGGAACTATTTTGGAGTCCAAGTGTACAAATTGCTGCCTGACACTGTGAGAAATAGCACAATGAATATCAGTTAAATCTATAAAAGCTTTAAACATTTGTCTTTTGATCTCACTTTTCTTAATTTAATTGAAGGAATGAAATTGTTCATAGTATCGACAAGGCTAGGATTACCTTTGTAAATATGAAGGATATTTTGATTTCATAGACCTGTGTGTGTGTCCACACAGCAAAAAACTTTCTGTCAATGTTGTGGTTGTATGCTTTGAGATTAATTCTCACTCTATTATGTAGAGGTACAGCAGGTCTTCCAATAATATCATTTTGTTCAATGTTGTCTTGCCTCAACATCGAACAGAAAAAAAGAGTTCCTTATCAGTGTGGAGTTTCCATGTTCTTTCCAGGTCTGCATGGCTTTTCTCTGGGTGCCATGGTTTTCTCCTGTATCCCAAAGTTATGCACATTAGGTGAACTAGTGTGTTTAAAATGTCCCAGTCTACGTGAGTGTGGGTGTGTATGTGAGTGTCCCCGTGATGAGACGGTGTCTGGTCGAGGGCTGTTTCCCTTTCTTTCACCCAAACTTGCTAGAATAGTTTTCAGCCACCTGTAACCCTGAATTGGCATAATTGGGTAAATAATTATCTTACTTGTTTTAATAAATTTTTATGAAATGTAGGTATAGTTCACATGTCCTTCAATATGTAATATTAGAATTGTCTTTTCGTTAATCTAGAAATTTGATAACATTTTTGTCACTAGAAATATGTTTCAGGTATTTAACTCTTCTTTATAACAATTAGCTTACAGTACAGTAGTTTCATTATACATTGTTTCACTTAAAATCCTTGTGTCTGCCGGTAATCCCAGTGCTTTGGGAGGCCGAGGCAGGTGGATCCTGAGGTCAGGAGATCGAGACCATCCTGACCAACATTGTGAAATCCCGTCTCTACTAAAAATACAAAAATTAGTTGTGCATGGTGGCTCGTGTCTGTAATCTCAGCTACTCAAGAGGCTGAGGCAGGAGAACGGCTTGAACCCGGGCGGCAGAGATTGCAGTGAGCTGAGATTGTGCCACTGCACTCCAGCCTGGCAACAGAGCAAAACTTCATCTCAAAAAAACAAACAAACAAAAAAGTCAGTGTCCAATAACCTGTTCGTAACATTAAGTGAGGACTTATTGTTTCATCAAGTTTGATGGCTTACTTTTCTTAGGTGATAGGCCCATTGTCATAGGGAAGCACAGACTTAAGTGTTCACCAGGAAGGACCTTTTATTACAAGAATGTCTATTCTTATCAGCAAAGAGTTGACGAAGAGCAAAAAGAAAAATTAATAATCTCATTTAAGAATGGTGGACAATGTAGATGATATATTTAAAGAAGTTGAGGGTAGTGGAAGATGGAAATAAATTGTGTCAATTCTGAGAGTAAAAAATCACAAATGTTCTGCTGTTACTGGGACCAGTTATGAAGAACTACATAACCTTTGAATAAGAATTCAAGTTATACATTTAAACTTAAAATTAACAAGGTTCCAGGAATAATTGAGTTCCAATTTGTTTGGTAGACATCAAATAATTGTGTTTGGAAGTAAACTCCGATAACTGTGCCACATAAAGGGCTTGGCTAAACAACACAGTCTTCAAACAGGCTACAACTTGTAGGCAGAAGGGCCTACTTGCCTGTGAGCCTCATTCTCTAAATCACCTTTGGAGAAGTTTGCTTGACCTGAAGCATACCTGAAAGCATTTAAGGCTGAACCTTCTATAAGCTTCTTTTCCGGAGAAGAGACCCTTCTTCTCCTTTCTATTATTAGAGGGACAGTTTAATACTGTTCTTAGAAGCAAGAGAAAAACAACATACGTTTGGGAATCAAATAGCCTGAACTTGGCTACTGAATATTGAAATGCGTTACAAAGAATGCCAGATACATCAGACCTTGAGGCTTGAGGAAGTTGGGCCCAGGTGTAATTCCTCCAGCTGGAGGGAGGAGGGAACCCCTGGTGTCAATGATTCCATTGTCAATAAAATTCTCCTGAGTCATTCTTGAACATTCCTGCTTGTCTATAACTAACTGCTCCTGTTAAAATATCAGAGTCAAAACTAATGCTTATCACAATAAGCCACAGGATGAAGAAACCATCACTGTTACAGAATTTTGAAGATACAATAGGATTTTCCAAAAAAATCTATTTCACATTTTCATAGGCCTGAATTGCTTAAAATGGTCACTCAGTGATCATATCAATGACAGCATCATGGTGAGAAGTAAAATCTTGTATGTTTTTTTCTATATCATTTTGAAAGAAGTCTTGGAGAGAGCAAAAGAAAAGACAGAAGGAAGGGAGGGAGGGAAGGAGGGAGGAAGAGAGGGGAACATAACAAGAGTCATTTATCATATAGGTACTATGCATTGTTATGCAAAAAGGTCAAATAAACAAGATAAACATTCACATTCTAGAGTTTGGGACCTTTCTCCTCTTATTCCAGAATTTCCCAAAGGGTAGACAGATGTTAAAGGAAACATCTGTTTATCATTCATTAATCTACCACTAATATTTTCCCTACCCCCATTCTTAATTCTTATCTCTAGCTCAAATGCAAATTAATAATATTTTCTCATGAAACGTACTGTTGAGAACTCTTTAGGAAATTAATATTTCACTTAAGAATGTGTTATCAACAGCAAATCCATATGGGTCTGCAACAAACTCAATTCTTGCCTCCTCAGAAGAAAGATTTTTCTGAGGCATGTAAGGCAGAAGAAGAGACTAAGGCAAGCTTTTGAACAGCGTATTAAAAGGCTTTATAGCAGGAATGAATGGAAATAAAATACACTTGGCAGACAGCCAACTGGTGACTTGAGAGATAGAGCGCCTGACTTGACCTTTGACTTAGGGTTTAATATGTTGGCATGCTTCTTGCATCTTGTGTCCCTTCTCCCCTGATTCCTCCTTTGAGGTGGGCTGTCTGATGCACAGTGGCCTTCCAGCACTTGGAAGGGGCCGCATGTGCAGTGTGTCAGCAATTGATCACTTGAGGTGTTCTTTCCTTACCAATCACGTGTTCCTAGAATATACCAGCTAAACTCTGCCATTTTTGTCTGTTAGTGTGCATGCATGAGCCCACTCGCCCAACTCCTCACATCTTATTGTGAAGCTGCCAATCATCAACTTTAGGTGTTTCTGTCTATTGGAAGACGGCCTTTCCCTGGCACCAGCTGCCACCAATTATTATTTTGGCGAGGCAGTTTAACAACATCCCGACCATCACCTGATGGTCCCCTAATATTACTGGTGGCAGGGGTCCCTCTCCGGTCCTGCTAATGTCTACCTACTGTAACAGAGTGTTCAATCCTCCTTCTATCATATAGTAACTGTCTTTAAAAAAATTACCTTTGATCATTTAATTGTATTGCGTAAGACAGCAATTTCAGCAATAGATTCAAATTTTCTATTGGAAAAATCTAATAATAAATATAAGCAACTAAAAAAAGATAATTTTGTTTTTATAGAGGTAATAAAATTCTGAAATAGTACAACAAAAATGCAAATTTATGAAAAAAGATATTTTTTACTTTATTATATATTTCCTTTAATTTGGGGGTTGGTAACATATAGCTATTTTTTTATTATTTGTATCTGAAATTATTTTTTTCCTAAATAAGATTTCTCTCTCTATTTAGGAAAATTGGTATTAATCTTAGCAAATATTACTTTACTAAAGTATCTACAATCCACTCTAGGATAGGTTTCAATGGCATGTGTTAAAGGAAATATACGTATCTTTCTGAAATATCATGAATTACTTATATGAAAACATCATAGTATATACACAGACTAAAATCAAGCCTTATACTTTATCAGCATTTTCTTCCATAGGTTATTTTGTGGAATATTTAAGACAATATTTAATTTATTATCACTTGTTCCTTTTAATGTTGTTTGGCCTCATGTCTAGTTTGATCAAACAGAAACTTTCATAAGTTGAAAGTTTTAAAATGCAGATATTGAACCTACCTAAAATTTGTTAAAACTTCAAAAGAAGTAGATCAATAGAGATGGATAATTTGTGTGCCTTTGTTCATCCTCTTTGTTCCTCCCATATAACTCTCTGCACTTACTGTCTCTCCGGCCGACCTGCATTATTCAATGCCCAGTTCATTTGTAACTCCTCAGTGAAGCCCTCAGGAATATTTTATCAGCTTCTTTGTTTTGGGGGGCTGGATATTAAAGCAGTTTATGCTTGTAAAGATAAACTGATTTAGAAGTTCAAGTAAATAGCTAATATTGTTCATTTTTAAAACCTGCAAAATTGATCTTTGGGGGATTTTATTTCTGAGATGGGATCTCACTCTGTCACCCAGGTTGGAACTGAAGTACAGTAGTGCAATCACAGCACACTGCAGCCTGGACATGTCCAGGCTCAAGTGATCCTACCCCTCATCTTCCCAAACAGCTGAGACAACAGGCACAAGGCACTGTGCCACACTAATTTTTGTTTGTTTGTTTTCATCATGTGATCCAAGCTGGTCACCAACTCCTGGGCTCAAGGGATCCATCCACCTTGACCTCCCAAAGTGGTGGGATTACAGGTGTGAGCCACCAGGCCTGGCCTGATTTGGGAATCAAAAAGTGATTGAGGCAGGTCTCAGTGGAGAAGAGGTTTATTTAGCCAAAGTTGAGGACTAGGCTGGGATGAATGCAGGGCACACGAGCCTCTGTGACCTGTGCTTTTTCCAAATGTGCTTTTGTGAACTTCAGTGAAGGGGCAAGAGCAAGCAGTAGGAAAAAAAGAGAGAGGGACAGTAGGCAATGAGGCAGACGGTTACATTCCTGTAAGCCTCCGATTGGCCGTAGTCAATCTACTTTTTAGAAGTAAAAAGAGGAAGCAGAAAAAAATTCAATTATGCACTGTCATTTGCTCAGTAAATACATTTTATGTAACATAAACAAGAGAGAGTAGAGGAAATGAGGCTATGATGCAAGTTGTGAAATTACAGCTATGTGTTTAGGAACCAAATGAAAGCAGTTTTTGAATGACTCAGTTTCCAAAGCTGAACTTTACCTTTGGTAGAATGAGTTTGGGGGTCCCAAGATTCAATTTTCTTTCACAGGTTTAATATGATCTGTTTTTACCAAAAATAGAAGCACATCATACATATTTATAGCTCTCTAAATCTTAACTTAAAAAGTAACTATAGCTACATATCTGAAAATATGGTGTCAGTCATACACGTAACTCTGTGGTCAGTGCACTTAACATAATATGTTTAACATGGGTCAGAATACATTCACCCATTCACCCATCCAATGATACTCTCCATCATTTACAGAGTATAGTTAACTTGATCATGTGATTATTTTTTAATCTGTTACATATATTGACATTCAGTTTCAAAACTTAAATCATGTAAATATGTTTAATATTTTACAAATTCTGTCTACATTGCCAAATGTTTTGATTCAGGCAGATTTTTCCCTCTAATCATAGGTCCCTTGTTGTTACCACACTTGTTTGCAGCTGAACCTAAGTTTGTGTTTAGAGAGCTGGGTAAAATATCCAAGAGTATATGTAAAGACTGTTGGGAATAGTACAATTTTTAAATGATAATTCTTTAAAAATATATAAATGGTAGCAAACCATTAGGATAGACAATCACCTGTATTGGGAATTCTCAGAGATGTTTGCACATTAGAGTCATTGGTATACTTCACAGAGCTCTGTAAACCCTATGTAATACTGCTAACACATAAGTACAATGTTAGTACATTCTAAGTGACGTTAATGTATAAAGTTGAGAACTAATGACTTGGATGAGATTTTAGATGGTTATTAAAGCTATCACTGAGAGTGAGATCTTGCAGAAAGACTATCTAGAGTAAAATATGAAGACGTCTCAGAAATGTGCCTGAGCACATTGAAATATGGGAGGAAATGTATGAAGAAGCAATGAAGATGAAGGAGAGGCTCTCAACAAGACTGGAGGAAATTTTTGAAGTGACACCCAGGAGCCAAGAAGGAAGGGTGTTTCACATTTTTCACAGTGCTGAATGCTGCTAAGGGTCCTATTAAAATCTAGGCCAATGTAGATGTTATGGATGGCCTTGGGATAACTATATCGTTGTGAGCAGAAAGCAGATGTCAGAGAATATAAAAGGCAATGAACAGTGAATACGGACAACCATTGGAAAGGATGGTGGTAAGGGGAAGAAGCTGATAAAAGACACTCAACTAGAAAATTGAGTTGATTTCTGAGAAAGTGGGTATTTTTTCTTTTTTTTTTTTTAAAGACAGAAAAGAAAAACACATATAAATGCTGAAGCAGTAGTCATACGGAATGAAGATAAAAGAGAGAAGGCAAAAATGATAATGAAAAGATCCCTAAGAAAAAGGGATGGGGGAAAGGGTGTGGCCAGTCATAGGGTCATAGTGGATGAAGGTGGAGGTAGAGAAATATTTGTTTTGCTCTGATTATTTGTTTTCTGTCATTTTGCTCTTCCATTAAATTAACATATAAGACATGATATGTGTCTAGGCCACGAAACAAGTTTTCAAAAAAGGAGATGTTGTCTTATCTCTGTCCTCAAATGGATGTAATAGACTAGGAAAGTCAGATACCTAAGCGGGTCATTGTGGTAGAAGTTATAAGAGAAGCCACAAGATGGAAGGATTTCGTTCTGTGGGGATTCAGTTTATGGAGGATGGCCATACAAAGGAAATATATTAAAGACTGGTTTAATAAAACAGAATAAAGGCATTCATCAGAGAGAAGAAAACTATTAGTAACTATTTTTCAGTGTCTGATCATGGCCAACAGGGAACTAGAAACTTTACAAACCTTAAAAGCAATCGATTCTTTGAATACCATGGGCTAGGTATTATTATTATTCCCAAATGACGGATAAAGGAAGCTTGGCCTCAGAGAAAGTAATTTTTAAAGGGTATAGGTTTTAATGGGAAAAATCATGATTCTCATACAAATATAAAGTAAATACAAGCTGGCAATTTTAATATATTAATAAGGGAACTAATAGGCTGTTACAACTGGTTCTAATTTAAAGGTGTATATACACATACACATAGAAAAGGAATGCTGAAATAAATGTATAAATAGATGCTAAGTTGCCTTCTGTTATAGTTTTGTTTTGTTGTTAGCTAAACTGTGTTTCTTGGTGTCAGACTGTTCCTTCACCAGGTAGAATTTGTATGCCTTTGGCCTATAAACAACACAGAACCTTCTTATTACATGTCAGCCTCTCCTCACCCATAGAAACAAATAATTGAAAGATTACGCTAAACGATGCCTTGTTGCTCATTAGCGCCTCCCAGTAGTGTTTGTTTTTTAGAATTCTAACACAATATTCCCCCTATAAATGAATTGCTCAGCTTTCAGAGATAGAGTCTATATTCTAAAAATGCAAAATCCACAATTGCACTGATTTGAACTGATCCACTGTGTTATACATTGAGTAGTGGTGGGTTGGGTCTTCTCTTTTAAATCACTATAGTGTATTTGGAAAGCAACTGGTTGGTTTTAAAAATTGTGATCTTGCAACCATTGAACTTTGGGAACTGGCAAAAGTAGCATGTGTGAAAGAAGATTAATCTGCCATGTTTATGTCATTAGTATGTTACTCTAATGACACTAAGGGACCTGCTTTCCATAAAGTCACCTACACAAGTATTTACATAGAGCATTCTGTTATAAACTTTCAAGTGAATTAAGACATAGAGCACAAGAATTCTGGATATTTGAAAGAAAAATGATTTCCTGTATATGTGTTATACATTTCCTATCATGTCTCTGTTGCTTAAAAATAATTACAACCAAACATGTTCAGAACAGCAGCTGCTTACTATAGCACTTAGAGATAAAAAGGACCACACTTCAAATGCATAAATGAAAAAGAACTAAGATGGTTTAGTGCCACAATATTTACTGGAATTTGAGAAAAAGGATTTCTCTATGGATATGATTTATACCAGAAAGCCACGGGTGATAATGTGGTCAGTTAGGAATGATTTTCTATTTAAACTGAGTTGGAAAACATATGTTACTAACTGTGTACTCTAATGAATTTCAAACACATAGAACTAACAAAATGGTACTTCTGATAAAAGTAGCTCATGCACTGTTTAATGCCAAGTACATTCTCGTGAAACAGAATGAAATTACTTGCTTTAAAAATGTATAATATAATCTCTTAAAGGCAAATGCTGTGTCAGTTTCATAAATTATAAATGAAGAACCCAAGTTTAGGATTCAAGAAAAAAAATAAATCTTGATACACTCATCACAAAGAGTACACTGTCATATAATTTTTAGCTCTACAGACAAGGGACCAATCTAATACTAGTATAATGTACTTAAGGCTGTACTGCTAAGTTGTATTCTAAGGAACAAATACAAGATTTAAGAAATGTCATTCGGATGATTATAGCAAGCCTAAAATATGTTAATCTTCTTCATGCTTAGCTTGTTTTCAAGTGCTTGATTCTTTTCATTCACCATGTGAATTACCTTTAAGTATGTGTTCACGTCTGAAATTGAATACAGACCATATCCAGGTCATGTCATTTTAACCTGCTTGTCTTTAAAACCGACTCCATTAATGCCATATTCTTTGTTGCACCAAAGGATATTCTATCTAGATTTTTATATTGATTACAATACTGGTTTACTTTTGATGTTTTGACATTCAGTCTTACAAAAGAAATTAGTTCATGGCAAAAGTCTTGCAAATTGTCTTGATTATTCTATTTTCTTCAGATACTTAGCATAACACCTTTCTTTATGAAGACTGTAATTTCAAAGTGTCCCTATGAAAACCAAAACAAAGCAGTTAGAATTGCTCTGTCAAACGGCTTTTTGCCATTCATTGTGCTCTTTGATGAATTTTTTTTTTTTTTTTTTTGGTCGCAGCTTCAGGTTAGAACCTACCAGTTAATAATTCACCTTGAACTTTATAAGAGAGACTAATCTAACGTAGTTGACATCTATTGAGCACTTTTGTGCCAGGCACTGCTTAATATTTTACATAAACAATCTCATTGCTTTCTTTTTTTTGTTGTTATTATACTTTAAGTTCTCGGGTACATGTGCAGATCATACAGGATTGTTACATAGGTATATGCATGCCGTGATGGTTTATTATATCCATCCCCCCCATCTACATCAGGTATTTCTCCTAATGTTGTCCCTCCCCAACTCCCCTGCCCCCTGCTATCCTTCCCTTAGTCCCCCTATCATCCAATAGGCCCCAGTTTGTGATGTTCCCCTCCCTGAGTCCATGTGTTCTCAATTGCTCAACATCCATTTATGAGTGAGAATGTAAACAGGGGAGCATCCCCAGCTCTCAGTGATCAGAGGTTCTTGGTATCGTTAACCCCGAAGAATGGGGTAAGGGGCCCCCGAGGTGCAGTGAGTTTGCTGATCGAATAAATATCATGGGTCCAAAGAGTTTTGTGGAAAAGTGATTTATTAGACAGAGAGAGAAAGAAAGACAGCTCCTGCTGTTTTGGAGGGGACCCAGAGAAGGAATCCTTATAGGTAGGAACAGCTGCAGTTTTAACCCTTGAGTTATTCCCTCTCTGGAGTGATTGATCTTTGACTCTGATACCAGATTGGCTGCATGGTCCACAACTCTGAGTTACAGAGCCCCCTCCTCCCAGAGCTTTTGTGGGTTTTTTTGGGATGAAGGAGCCTGACCTGGCTTTCTCTACCTAGCCCCTGAGTGGGAAACCCAGACAAAATCTTTACATTTGAAACTCCTCTGGTTCACAGATGGAGGTATAGAGCCAAGAAACTCCTGATTTTGAAACCATGCCCCATGGGGACCCAGGAAGAGAAGCTTCTATAACACAGTCCCTCAAGAACATGTGGTGTTTGGTTTTCTGTTCTTGTGTCAGTTTGCTAAGAATGATGGTTTCCAGCTTCATCCATGTTCCTGCAAAGAACATGAACTCATCCTTTTTTTATGGCTGCATAGTATTGCATGGTATATATGTGCCACATTTTCTTCAATCTCATTTATGTTTTACCATGACACAATGATGCAGAGTCAATATGTAAACTGAGGAAGAGAAATTGAAACATCAATACTGAAGGACATTTCCCAATGTCATATAGTTATAAGTTGTAGGGCTGACACACTCCTCAGATCTGCTTGACAAGAAAATATATTTTGTTTAAATTACATACAGTGACATGTGGGCAATTTGTGTCTATTTTCTGGGATCTTGAGCAACTTTAAACTTAGTTCTCTTTCTCTTTTATCGTGGATAGCAATAGTTATAACAGTGATTAATATTATAAATAATTGGTGTTTAGAATGCACTTAGTCTGCTCTTACTGACTCAACTAAATCAGTGATTTCTGTTCAGAGAGGCAAGATACAACATCACATTTTCAGATTCTTCTAAACATCTGAGTATTTAGGTTTACGGTGGGAAGATGAAATCCATCTTCCAACTGTACACTCTATTCCTGCATACAATGCTGTTGTGCCATAAGACTTTTTTTGCAGGCTTTTTTCCAATTAAAGCCTGTAACCACAGATACGTCAGATATGTTCTGATTAGCCAAGCATCTCTATGCCTGGGTAAAATAAATTTGAAATATATCAATTAAGTCTTAAAAGATAAATATATGGGGAGGGCATGGTGGCTCAAGTCTGTAATCCCAGAACTTTGGGAGGCTGAGTTGGGCAGATCATGAAATCAGGAGATTGAGACCATTCTGTCTAACAAGGTGAAACCACATGTGTACTAAAAACACAAAAAATTATCCAGGCGTGGTAGCATGCACCTGTAGTCACAGCTACTCAGGAGGCCGAGGCAGTAGAAGTGCTTGAATCCAGGAGGCGAAGGTTGCAGTGAGCCAAGATTGTGCTGCTGTATTCCAGCCTGGGCAACAGAGCAAGACTCCATCTTAAAAAAAAAAAGATAAATATATGAAAAAACAGTCTTTGGGCAAATTTGTAAAAACTGAAGGATTTGCTTTGCTCATGTTAGGAAGATTAGAACATAGTTGGAAATTGGTCTTGATTGATAAGCAAATTATCTTTGAGGCTTTAAAAGTCTCTATTAATGATTTTGAGTGAATCAATTTTTTCTTTTCTTTGCTTTCTTTAGATGTACAGGGGACAATAGCTATGATTATGTCAATAATATATCTGAAAGAAATTATGGGAAAGGAAATGTTCAAAGGAAAGAAAAAGGAATGGAACAAGAAGAAGAAGGAAAAGGAAGAAAGGAATGGTATAATTTTATAGAATCAACCTTGAGACAGTAAATTTAATAATCATAGAAATGCAATAGAAAAGAGTATAGTACTTTTTAAATATGACAATAAAAACTTAAAATAGTAATGTGAAATGACATTTCCACGAAGGAGGCTATTTCTTTTTTCCTGAGTTTCTGCTTGGCATTTCTTTCCATTTGTCCCAAGCTCAAAGGGATTGGGTAGGTGGAGGCGGCTTACAGCTGAGAACAGCAGATACCAATTCTCATATGTGATCTTGTCCCCGGTGTCCGACACCCTAATTACATCCAATGTTGCCAAGGAAGTAGAACATGGCAAGGAATCAAAGGGATTGTGAGTCTGAAGAAGGAGTTTAGGAAACTGTGTTTTAGCAAGTATCTGATGGCACCAGACATGGATTGCTGCCTCTTCTTCTCCCTGGTTGGAGAAGGCTCTAGAGAAATTCTTGTTTTAAAATGAAGATGATATTCTATGTATAAGGAATGAATACACACTTGCTGAGTTTGTACACTTATGGACCCTGTAAAGTATGGCTGGTATTTCCAGAGGAAAATAAGAAAGTTGAGGAAAGAGAGGGAATAATGGAAAAGACAGGATACAAGTGTAGACTTCTGTAAAATGCATATAGAAAGGAGTGAGTTTTCATGGGTTAAAAGTAAGCCACAGCTGGCTATCCATGCACCACCTCAAACAGCTGCAATAGGTTTCCCAGGGGACAAAGAGACTCCTCTACATAACTGTGTGGGCTCTGGCCACTGGAGTTGCCTGCAGTGGAGTCAGCTGAACAGTGGCAGTTGTTTTTCTCCATCAGTCCCTTCATGGGCCACAGGAAAGAGTCAGTGTCCTAGGATCAGAGGTGAGAAATCTCTGCAGCAGTTACAGAGCTGGGTCTCTATGTCTCACCTTGGAGACAGGACTAAGGTGTGATGGCCCCTTTGCTACATAGCAAACTTCTCAGAAGGTGAAGGACTCTGGAGAAATGGAGGAATCTCAAAGAGAAATCTGAAAACAGTGAGTGAGATAATGATGTGTAAAGCTCACTGTTTACCTCATTGAAGCTGTTTTAGAATGAGAATGACCAGAACTTCTTAAAATGACATTTATTTTCCTCTGCCAAGAAATATTATGGCTCCAAAAACAAAATTAGGTTCTCTTTGGGAAACAGAGTTTCATGTTTCACACTTCAGGTTTCTGACTGTCCCATTCATCCCTGGTATAGCTCCACAGGGACACTTTTCTTTGACCTACCTCAGTGGGTGTTTTTTGTTTGTTTGTTTGTTTTTCCTTTTGTGAGAATGCAGAAATGGTCTTAATCTTTGTCTGATTCTTAAAGAAAACCAAAGTTTATATAAGTCAATGTGCCTGTAGATAAAAGAAGACTAGAGAATTTTAAAGTCTACATAGCTCTTGATATTATTTTATTAAAATATAATATCTCAAAGATTTTTAAATCTGTTTCTCCCGTCAATAATCCCTGCCAACAAGCACATTGAGATCTTTATGGAGAGATACAAAAACATGCTATGGAATCACAGCAGCAACAAAAAAAGGGAGCAACGTTGATACGGCACAATTCACAATAGCAGAGTAGCATTGTGTCCTTAACATCCTGATAGTCTTTAGAATCAGAGATTATAACATTCATGCAGATATATCAAAGACTATGTTTGTTATGCCTTTATCAGGTTAATTAAAATGTATTGTTAGAATGTAGAATTACATAGCTTGATTAGGTTGCCAGACCAGGAGTGAGAGAAGGTGTTCCATACAGTGACTGTCCCCAGAAATGATTAGTTCTCTGACTAATCAGAAATGATTAGTTTCTATATACAGTGTTTTGTCCAGTACTTTTTAGTTTCTATACTACAAAAATGAATGTGCAATGTTTAGACCATTTTTGAGAAAGTCATATGGATGGTGAAGTCTGGGTATAAAACCTGAAAGAGGCTGAGTAGTTGCATGTACCTCAAATTTTAATTCCACACTCTTGTCTACTATGTGAGTTCATCAAGATTAACATGTTTTGTGATTATGCAAGTTAAATCCCTAAAAATGCAATTTATCTGAAACAAACAATGTATTAACTTTTATCTATTCATAGGAAAACACAAAGCATATTTAAAATACAGCCAACACGAATATAAAATACAAAATAGAGGAGTTTTAGAAGAGAAGTAGTGAATACAGAAAGGCTATGGAAGATTCAACCTTCATATTGAATTTCGAAGTGTGAGAAGTATCCAGAGATAGGTTTGAAATTGAATCAAAAAATAGAGAGAGGAGAAAATGATCAAGTTTGTTTAGAAAAAAATGTAATTTGGTTTTAACTTAATCACAGATCACCAAAAATGAAATAGTAGATGGTTAGTCAAACATGCTGAGCTTCAAGTGCCAGGTTAGCATATGTATACTTCATTTGATCAAAGGGAAATAATTGGGGATCTCTAGCAAATAAATGACAGAAAATGGCTGTGTATCTTAAAAACAGATGAAGTAAATATGATGGTTACAAGTCGGAAAATGATAGCAGGATCATGAGGAAGGTATAAAAAAGGAGAGGTGCATTTTCATGACGTGAGAAAGCAGACTGGGGTTCAGACTGTGGGGTCCCATTCCAATTAGAGCAGCCTAGGGCACAAAAAGAATTTTTCTAGGGTATGGATGCCATGGGTGGAGAGGAAACCTCGTAGGAAATAGAAATTCTGATGTTGGAAAGGTGATGTGTTAGTTTGTTCTCACATTGCTATGAAGAAGTAACTGAGATTGGGTAATTTACAAAGAAAAGAAATTTAATTGGCTCATGGCTCTGCAAGCTGTAGAGGAAACATGTCAGCATCGGCTTGGCTTCTGGGGAGGCCTCAGGAAACTCACAATCAAGGCAGAATGTGAAGGGGAAGCTGGCACTTCTTACATGGTGGGAGCAGGAGGAAGAAAGAACAAGGGGGGAGGTGCCGTACACTTATAAACAAACAGATCTCCTGAGACCGTACTCAGTATACAGTACCAAGAGGGGATGGCGCTAAACCTTTCATGAGAGCCCTGCCCTCATGATCTGATCACCTCCCACAAGGCCTCACCTCCAAAACAGGACTAGAATTCCCTGTTTTGGAATTCTCATAATTCAATATGAGATTTGCGTGGTGACAAAAATCCAAACTACACTGGGCACTTTAGAGAAGTTTTACTGCTTTAGAATCTTGATTGACATCTTCAGACAATAGTCTTTTTTACACACAAGTGCCAGTAATTTTTTGGGAGTTTGTAAATAAACTCCCACTTTGGTAGAGTAAAAAATAAGTGATAAACAATAAAAATAAACATAAAATAAAAATCTCATTACTTATTTCTCTTTTGTAAGCTTGAGTTTTCCATTTCTCACTCTAAGTTAGATCAGCATTTCCCAGAGGTCCATAGTGTTCCACCAGGTGCTAATAGATGTTACAAAATGACACAATTCAAGTAAAACAATAACCATAACAATAATAGCACCTCCGTGTTCAGTAAAGTTGTACAAATTCTGGAGCAAAAAACTATGTTGTTTTCATTACTACAGTATTTTCAATGACATTAATAAACTACTTTGTATTTTAAAGTCCAAGTACAGAATATACTATGCAGCAGTTTTCTGAATTAGTTGAGCATAGAAGTAATTTTGTTTTACTTTTGAGTAGAACCTTGCATGGGGCTAGAAGTTCTCAGAACATTTCCTGAAACACAGGAATGTGCAGCCATTCTCATGGCCCCTGTGGAAGAGTGTTTACATTTGTGAGTAACTATAATGCTTATCAACTACAAAATTTAGACTATGTCACATGATCAACCTAATCATATCATTTTGAATACTAAGTAAAATGTGTTATTGTCATCCAAAATTACTATTTTGATATATACATAAAAGCATAATTTGAACATAATTTGTTCATATTTGTTGAACATAATTTGTGAGCATTATTCAAAGATAATTTCAACTCAAATTAGGCGTGATATTCAAAGCACATGACTATCTCAATTAACTGCATTATTTTGGAAACTGTTTATGTAAAACAATGAAATAAAGTTTGTTCTCCATATACATGTGTACTAGTCAGAGTATAATATTTAATATTTAACTCATGAATATGTAACATTGAATTGTTTCTTTTCAAATGCCAGAGCACAGAATTAATAACATGTATTTTTAAGGTGGAGAAACTACAACAAATAAAGATTTATCCTCTAATATAAACTTTTAAAACAGATGTCATCATTTTGTCATGACCTCAATTTTTCTTCCAAGTCAAAGAATATGAAATTGCATTTAAATAAATGCTTCTTTACACAGCTGTCGGTAAAGACTTATGCTTTACCTAGAATTTGTTCTGCTCTGACATTTGCTGAAATTTAAAGATGTGCCTGGACATTTATTGTATGATTATAGGCTTCTCAAAAAAGATAAAATTCTAAAGTCAAAAGCAAAACAGTTTAATTGATTTAGAATAATACACCTTGAACAAAAATAGTAGGTCAACAATTTGTTGTATTTTTATGATTAATGAAACACTAATTTTTCTGTATAAACTGAGGTTTTATCTCTTTTTATTGAATCTGTGGCTCCCTTCTGGTTCCTTATGTTTTTATCTTTACGAAAACTCTACCATTCTCAAAGTAAAGTGCATCATCAAAATCTTGAATAGGAATTACAATTGAGCACATAAAATATCCAGTAATGAACACATGGTACATCATAAAACTTGCTTAATAGCATTTTCAAGGCAGAACACAGTACATAATCATCTATATTTGGTAAAAAATTATGTGTAAATACTAATAAACAAATAATAACTAAATACCATTTATACTACTCTCCTTTTCCTCCTTCTGTAACTCTCTTTGATATCATATCTCTCTTCTACCATCTCCTTTCTGTTGTCTTCTTTCTTCTCCAAGGTCAAAATGCATATCATTTCCAAGTTAAATGTGAGGCTGTAATTAGTGGTTTATCTCATTACAAAGCCAAATAATTTTCAATTACTTCAAACTTAATAAACTTGACAGCTTTCTATTCAGAGAAGCACTGCCTTAATTACAACTGTGTTTTCACTAAGTTTAAATAATTGTGTGTATTGTGCATATTTTTAAGAAGACATCACTAGCCAGGACTGCAGTAATCAGAATGCAATAATATTACAATATTTACTTGCAACCATGATATTATAATCATTTAAATATTATGTGATACTAAGAGATCTTAAATTTCAATTTTCAGCTGTTTCTCAATAACATTTTTCTGTTTTTTTAAGTCACTTTCCACATCAATAATGTCATTTGCATAAATATATAAATTCTCAATCACATCACAGTGTAACAATATTTAAACTCATGGATTAAACAATTTCCTTCTTTCTAAATGAAAGAATATTATTATATACTGGAACTGTGTTAAATCTTGAAAGCATCTTCTTCTCCTATTGAAAACAAAAATTAATCCTTAGAGAGTTTCTATGTCTCACCAAAGTTCACACTGCTAGTTTGAAGAGTCAGGATTAATGCTATCTTCTATTTTAATTTTTGTTTTGATTGTGTCATGCTTGTCTAGAGTTTAGTCATTAGGCAAGTATTCATTGAGACCCTAATATGTGACAGGCGCTATTCTTAGTTCTAGGAATAATGTCATGAAAAACAAAATCTGCACTTGAGGAAATTATATTCTTGTTGGAAGCAGAGAGACAAACAGTAGACAAACCAAAAACAAGATAATGTTTAATCATAAGTGCTAAGTACATGCCCATACAGCCACATAAGAGGGAACTATGATCTAGAGTTACTAGTTATCGAAGAAGCCTTTGTGAGACTTGAATTATGAAAAGATGTCAATCAAACACAGATCTAGAGGATGCATGTTAGAAGCACAGGGAACTAAGTGCAAGAGTAAAATCTACCAGGTGGGAATGATCTTAAGCATATTTTGGAGAAACAAGTTGCCAAGTGCAGTATAGCGAGGTGGAGGGAGATTGGTAAGAGGTGAATTCAAAAAAGGAGGCAGAGGGAGATCATAGAGATCTCAGTAGGCCCTTGTTAAAAGTTGGGCTGTTACACCATAGGCTTCAGCATAGAGTTTCAGGACTCTGTGATATTAATTAGAATATTAAGTACAAAGCAAGAGAATACAATAATGTCACTTTCTACTTTTAGAAGACCATTGACTAAGGCCTGCAGCATGGGTTTTAGGTAGGACAAGGTTGTATCAGAGAGACAAGTAGGAGGCTATTGCAAATGATTATAGAAGTCTGAGCTAGGGAAGCAATGGAGAAGGGTAGCATTGTATGGATTTAAGACAGAATTTGGAAATAATGGCAGCAGAAACCAGGTGATAGAAGTCTGAGCTAGGGAAGCAATGGAGCATGGTAGCATTGTATGGATTTAAGATAGAATTTGGAAATAATGCCAGCAGAAACCAGGTGATAGAAGTCTGAGCTAGGGAAGCAATGGAGAAGGGTAGCATTGTATGGATTTAAGACAGAATTTGGAAATAATGCCAGCAGAAACCAGGAGATAGAAGTCTGAGCTAGGGAAGCAATGGAGAATGGTAGCATTGTATGGATTTAAGATAGAATTTGGAAATAATGCCAGCAGAAACTAGGAGATAGAAGTCTGAGCTAGGGAAGCAATGGAGAAGGGTAGCATGGTATGGATTTAAGATAGAATTTGGAAATAATGCCAGCAGAAACCAGGGGAGTGACATTAAGAAACAAATTATGAGCTACTCCAAGATTTTTGGCTTGAAAAATTGGGTAGATGGTAGTGTCTTTGACAGAGATGGGAGGAAACATGCCAGTGAATCTTGTTACTTTTTTTTGTTTGTTCCTAAACGTATTATTGATAAAAATAATTGTATATATATGCACAGTGATATTATTTTTTGCAACAATTTATAAAACACTATTCTTGACCTACTGTCAAATTAGTACACACTGCTGGCATTAACACACTGGCTACTATATTAGGTAAATAATTATTCTATACTTCATATTTGATTGTGAGGGGAATAAACATTATTTATGAAGAATGACATTATAAAATACTTATTCTTTAATAAATTTCTCATTTTCTATACCTTCATCTAGAAATCTTTAGATGATTATTAACCTTTTTGTGTATTTATGTATGAGTTTGTAGAATTCCAATTAATACATTCAGAGAGCATATGTGTCAATAAAAATGTCAACGCATAGAAGAGTTTATGATGTATATTTTTAGGCTTTTAAAAGAGTGGTAGCATATATTTCCTAATATTCCCATCTATTAAATAACCTTAAGCTCTGAAGAAATGAATGCTATGCTAAAAAATAATTGGGTCCATGCTAGTAGTTCTTATAAGGAAAAATACCACTGATTCTTTGTCAATAACCTAGATAGATACCCATAGATACTTCAAAGTAGTTCATCCTTTACTTCATTTTCATCTAAGCTGTTGTGATCGAATTAAAAATTTTAAATCACCAATTACTCTCTTAAGGTACATGCAGGAGAAAGAAGAGAAATTAGTGGATCACCCAAATGTATATAGTGAAAAGAAATGTGAAAGAAGATAGATAATTTATAACTAGAGTGGGCATTCTGTACTGGAGTTTATGTAGAATATCTTGGTTATTATATTCTTTAGGTGAAAAAACTAAGACTTTAGTGAACCTGAGGCCATGCGCATTCCTGGTAGCAAAGCTAACACAGAAACTCAAACTTGAATTTCAAATTAATACGGTCAAACAATATTAAAACAAAATACAATGGTTATTAAATATAATTATAGACAATAATACAGGTTCTATATAGGATACCTATGGTTTTGCTATAAAATATCCAGGAATCCTAGAAATGTACATAAATTGTATGTACATTTTTAATAGGATTTGCATATTTTATTATCACATTCTCAAATGTACTCATTATCCCAAGTAAGCTAAGATTCATTATCTTAAAGACATAAAAGTAAATAAGTAGAGCTACATCAGAGTGCCTGTGAGAATATGTAACTCATATTTTAGCAGCAATGTATATATTGGTAGCCTTCTTTGAGTACATATTCAAGGAAGTTTGAAAGATAATTGCATGTAGGTGTATACATATGTGTATATGAGTGTGTGCATAATAGATAGATGTATGTATATAATTGTATACTATTAATTCAGATGTATAGTTTTTTTCAGACAGATACACTCACACACATAGATAAATAGGCTATTAAGGCACATTCTAACTGTGCACTGTCTCTCAATCCATCTCTAAAAAGAGACACTCAAATAACAGTCATATTGCTACAAACTTCTCTCATAATCTTTTTGAGGGAAGTTTAATGCTATTTTCCTGAAAACCTGATTTTTTTTTACTTGCTGTCCAAAAAACTGATTGTTAAGTGTTCACTGTTTACATAATAAACAATTGCAGCACAAATTTAATCTTCAATAATTTTATGTTAAAGTCTGTGGATGTACTTAATTGATTCTATTTTTGTAATAGTTTTACATCAGATATGTGGTTGAGAAAAAAATCATAAACAATGAAGATGTTTTAATTTCAGAAAAGAAATGAAGATCAAATTTACTTTAAACTTACCGAATCTAATGACAAAAAAATAGGTTTCTATCCTAGTTCTGGCATTAGTGTTAGAGAAGAAGGGGAAGTCAGTAGAAGGGGAAATGGCAGAATGAGAACCATTCCATTTAAGAATAAAAGATTTTGTTCAGTGAGGCAACATGTATAATAGAAAACATTTTAAAATACTAAATTAACAAATCTGAGATATGAAAAATGTATTAACTGCATAACTAATTCTTCCATTTCTTAAATTGTAAACATTTTTCATATCACTGGAGTTAAGTGGGGAATTGTTTTATCAACACGAAATTAGTTATCCTTGTTATTTACCAGGAGCGTATCCACTGTATATATAACTGTAACAACCTCCTAAACAATAGGATTGATTCATTCCTTTTCTCGACAGTTGTTATAAGCGGGTGATATTTATAGAATACCGTTCTGGCACTGAAGATTATAGTTATTTCTATAATTGGTGAGACTGAAGAAATAATAAGGAAGAATTGATTAAAAATAATTAAAATGACAGGAAAATGGCTTAAATTGAGAAACAGGAAAAACTATGTTGAATAGCCTTCAGATTTGGGAAATAAAAAGAGAAAATCTGAAAATTAAAAATAGGTTTTCAAAGGATCTTCTAAAACATCTTTAGGACTAATAAAAATTGTGGGTTGGGGAGTATGAGGAAATGAATTTCCATTGAACTGTTAAAGAATTAGTAGTCACACAGAGGACTTTGGCTTTCATATGGCAAACTGTAGAAAGACCTGAACAGTTTTCAAGGAGGAGCTAAATGTGGTATATAAGCGGGAAAGCTTTAGGCACAGTGGGTTTGGAACTTACAAATCAGCAAGCACTGCATGGTGGCCGTGGGAATGACACCCAAGGATGTCATCATTTATTCATCCAAATGCCAAGAACCTAATAAGTGGTAAAAATGAAGACATAAAGGCCACTTATCATGACTTTTTGTCTTCTATTTTTTTAAACTGCTTTTGTTTTTAGCATTAAAACAGTTTAATTTTAAAGGAAGCCATAATGTGTTATTTTGCTCACTTAATTGTAGGGTGAGGATAGGTAGGTTATACTTCAGATATTTAACAACCTTAAAGTTTTAATGGCTGATTACATTACATGTTTGTATCCTGCTCATCATACATTCAGTGTATTAGCTGAGGTCTTTGTTTCCTATTTTGTTATTAACTAAGCTAATGAAACAGCCACTATCTTACGAGTCAACAGTTGCTGTGACAGAGGGAAAAAGAATACTGACAATTAAGTGTAACATGGCACATCCACTTAAAACTCATTGAATATAGCTACTTATACCCACCATGCTCAAGGAACCCGTACACGAGGGAGTATGGGTGGATATAATCCTGCCGTGTGTTCAGCAAACAGGGGACTGGAAATATTTCCTCAGCTTCTATAATGAGATGGAGTAAGACTCCTTCAAAGAAATGTGAGACTGGTGAAAGGCTTTTCTTGTTTTTTAAGGGGTGGTGGTATATACAATATTGAGTTGAATGTCTGGTGAATTTAACAGCTCTTCTCATCAATTCAAGGATGAGCATTTGAATGCTGTTGTTAATATAGGGATTGAAGGGTCATAAAATAGCTGGGATACTATTTGGTGGTTATTGGATAGAATTTATAGATAAAGTTGCAGAATGGGAATCTGCTGAGGGCATGACAATTCAGAGAGACCAGCAGAACAGCAATGATAGATTGTAATTGGTGTTGCAATGAGGAAGATCAATTCCAGTAGTCAGAAAAGAAGATAGAACAATGTGGATAATGCATTCAATGTATGCTACATGTGGAGAAGTATTTCTAGAAGTAAGTGGCAAAGCATGTCAAATACTAAAACAAGTTCAACAGAGGAGAAAATGTTAATGGAATTGGCTTATAATAATATCTAACATGCAATCAACACTTAAACCTGTCAGACCCCACTTTAAGACATATATGTGTGTGTGTGTGTGTGTGTGTGTGTGTGTCATATATATATATATATATATATATATATATATATATATACTCATCTCACTTTTAGAGTCTTTATTGCAGATGAGATATAATGAGTGAGTAAAAGACCCTGAGGTCACATGACCAAAAAATTGCAGAGAATGAATTTGAACCAGACATTCTGGCTGCAGAATTCTGGTCTGTTCTTAATTACTATTTTATATCCTAGAATGTGTTCCTAGGTATGTTTCCCCCAATTAAAAAGACATAAACAGTGGATTACAAACTAGTAATAATGGTAAATAGGGCAGAGAGACAAGTACAGTCTATATGCTTGTGGAATGTAAACATAAAACAACGTAGATCTATTTTACATCATTAAATTAAAGCTGTGTTAAGATAAGATTGAAGTTTTCTGACCTGGTTTGTTCTTAGAATGTAAGTCATTTAAACATCATTACTGGAAAAGAAAGGAGAAAAAATGAGGTAAACTTTGTAGGACACTCACTCTTTATAATGTATTTTATTAAACATTCAGTTATTGAATTCAGTGAAATAGACATCTTCCTCAATTTGCAGAATATTAACTAACAGCATCACAATTCACAAGTAGTTTTTTCGTTGGCTTCAGAACCCATACTCCTTTCACTGTGTCATGTCAGGGTACACACAGAAAAAAAAAAAAAAAAAAAAACTAAGTGAGATGTTTTTATGTGTTCAATAGAGGGATAGAATTTAGATAGAAATACTAGAATTTGGTAAATAACATAAATATGTTGATTTTTTTCTGAAACTGAAAGTAAAGATACCAAGAGTATGGATATAATACTCTGTCAATCCATATGACAATGGCTATGTATATGGGTGCACATGAAATTAATAGAAGTAGTAAAACAAACATTAACTACATATTTTAAAATCATTTGCTACCCGGCTATGATGTCCTCAAAGTAAATGAAGAAATCTCAATGTAAGTTAATTGCTTCTAGAAAATGGCTGGTGACATTTATGCTCTGCTAAAATCTGTCACATGTCCAGTATGTAGCGATATGTCAACTAGCTTATATCTCTTTTTGTTTATTTATTCTTGAACAAGTTAGGCAGCAGTAACCACATTCAGTTATTTTCCGATAGGAAAAAATGTATTTCCAAGAATCATTCGTACAATTAAATTACCATGTCACATGTGGGTTTTGAGTTTATATATTTTCTTAAGGTTATTTTAATCTATATTCTCTTTTGTTTTTGTTGTTACTACCAAGGAGACTAATAACGTTTTCTGATTCTTTGAACTTGTTTTTAAAACAGTGTGCCATGAGAATGAGGGCATAGATGTTTTAGCCTATTTAGGCAATTAATCTTCTGCACTAGGCTTGCATTAGGTGGAAAGGCATAAATGAAGAGAAAAAGGGAGGACATCTATTTGCCAGAGTGAAATCCCATTTGCTTTTCTCTGTTTCTTCCTCCCTTAAGAGTGAAACAAGACAATTTTCTCTGTAAGTTGTATGAGATAGAACAGTAGTAAGGTGATCTGTCAGTATGATGTTGAGCATAAGAACTTTTTCTCAGAGCAGCTACTTCATATATGCATGTAGATGTGTGTACATCTGTGTTTAGTTTTCTTATAATGTCCAGTATTCTATATTATTTGATCTAACATCTATGATTAGAGTCAATCCTCTATTCAGTATCAATAAAATAAATAAATACCTCAATTTTAATGCCCCAATGTATGTAAATCAAAACCTCATGTTATTAAAGGAGTATCTGTAATCACTGAGTTACTGAGTTTTATATACAACAAAATGCCAGATGATAGAGAAAATGCCACATATTGTCTGTATCTAGGTATATCTGACTGTGGTTTTCAATGTGGCATAAATATACTCATTAAAAATGAATGATTTAGGTCATTGCATACCAAATTCTTGAAACTTAATGATTTAGAAGAAAGGTGGTAAAAATATAATGTTTTGACAACTTCCTTGCTTGATTTCTAATGCTTGTTTGACTTAATATGTTCTTTCATCATTATTTAGCTATTCTCGCTTTTTCTCAACTTTATCAAATGAGTGCAACCACTTCACTTCTTTTTTTGTTTTGACACACACACATTTTTTTTCTTTTTTCTTTTTCTTTTCTTTTCTTTTTTTTTTTTTTTTTTTTTTTTTTTTTTTTTTTTTTTTTTTTTTTTTTTTTTTTTTTTTTTTTTTTTTTTTTTTTTTTTTTTTTTTTTTTTTTTTTTTGAGATGGAGTCTGACTCCGCTGCCCAGGCTGGAGTGCAGTGGCTGGGTCTTGGCTCACTGCAACCTCTGCCTCCTGGGTTCAAGTGATTCTCCTGCCTCAGTCTCCCAAGTAGCAGGGATTACAGGCGCACTCTGACATGTCTGGCTAATTTTTTGTCTTTTAGTAGAGATGGGGTTTCACCGTGTTTCCCAGGCTAGTTGCAAACTCCTAAGCTCAGGCAATCAGCCTGCCTCAGCCTCACAAAGTGCTGGGATTACAGGCATGAGCCACCCTGCTTGGCCTTTGGCTAAGATAAAGTGTAGTATCTGTTCGTATCAGTTTAACAAAAATGTTTTAGAAATATAACAGGAATTTTCATATTGACTTTCCACCCATTGCAGTTTAACAAATTTAAACTCTGAAGAGTTTGCTAAGAAATATGGTTCGAAAATCAGTCAAAAAAAAAAAGCAGTGGTATTCAAAGAGGCAAATAAATAAACAAGCAGAAACTATAGTTCTATGTATGCTGCTTTGGGGGATAAAACACTCTTTTCTTTCTACTGTGCAGTTTTTAATCTTAAAAACACAATTTGACTAAGCAATAAAAATAAACGTTCTTGCTTCTAAATTAAATTGGATTTGTATTAATGTTGATATATGTAAAAATATAAATGTTTAAGGTTAGTGAAGGACTAAAAGTTATCATTGTAAAATAAACTAAGATTAATAATATTAGACCCTGTGTCAGCTGAGACTCTGCCATAATGAGGAATATTTTGTAAGTTTTAGAGAACTATTAGGAAGAGTTTTTAATAATAATCACACAATAATCACACTGTGTTCTATTTCTTGGTTATGGCTTTGGTTATTGGTGCTTAATGTGAAAATAAAAATAAATATCAAGGGAAATGAAATACTGTTTAATTCCATTTTAGCTTCCATTTTCCAAGTAATTTTTACCCTCCAGATGGTAGGCAACACATGCCAATGAAACACAGTGGAAGCAGTCCACTTTCATCTCTTAAGGCACCGCTTCTTCTTTTTATCATATGTGAATTAACGTCTTCTCTAGGGCTGTTCTAACTTTAATTTATATGGTTGTTTAGAGTTTAGTTTTCTTTTATATGACAGAAAAATCTGCAAAAAAACATATTAAATGTTAGATGTCTCTTGTTGACAAAATATCTAAGGTAAAGCCAATATTTTCTTCCTCTAGCTGCTCCATAGGCTACTACTGTGTCTCCTCACATCTACTCTGACCTCTAAGACCCATTTTCAATGCTAAAGCCCAAAATGTTTTTTACAAAAATCCATTTTTGTCATCCCCTGCCAAAATCTCCTCAATGGATATCCATTGCTCTTAGAATAAAAGATCTCATCTCATTCTACACTTCCTGAATTTTCTCTCCAACCACACTGGCTTGCTTTCTCTGTCTCTTTTTCTCAGAGTTGCCATGAACATACTGCCCTAGATTTCACTATATTATATAATTTATTGCATTTAAGCCAATAATATTTCAGGAGGCTTTCTCTCATTTCCAAGACTGTCACATGTTCTTAATATATCCTGTGTTTTCCTCATAAGATATCACAGTTGGCAAATACATACTGAGTGGAATTTCTATTTGAGTGATTTAAATGTTATTTTTTCCTGTAACTATGGTATGAATTCATTGATAATAATTTGAAGTTATTCAACAAATTTGATTATAACATAATAAGTAAATTATTACAGGTATTAAATCAAACTATTAAGCAAAATAAATCCATAAACTATTCCATAATAAATATGGAAAGCAATGTATAATTCACTGATCTTTGTGTTTTCCATATATGGAAAAATAAACACATTAAACAGAGGAGATTCTCACCCTCACTGTTAAAAATATACCTCTGTGATTTTCCCTTAGCAAGACTCTACAAATTCTTCCAGACCAAAAAAATTTGAGCGACTAATGGTTTAACTATGTCCCCAATTAGAATTCTCTCAATACAAACATTACATTTGATGTAATAAAATGTTTATTTCAATTTCAATTTATTCAAGTCTCAAAGTAATGTATTAGTGAGTTAAAGTATATGACTAACATATGCAGTGATTGATTGAGGCAAATCCTATCAGCAAAGTATTGAAAGCCAAGAGTAAAGGGAAGGATGATAGATTACGGAAGCAGAAGGAGGAGAAAAAAAGACTCTTTGCAAAAGACTTCTTTGAGTTTGGGGTTTTCTGGGCTAAACTATTTCTAAAGAATATTCTCAGCAATAATATTAGCAACATTAATGTTACCAACCAACAATTATTTTGCTATAGGGTATATAGGAAATATGAAAAAACTGCTATTGAATAAGACTGTGATCTCATAGAGATCAACATAATACCAAAAGGCTGTAAAGTCATAACAGAATGAAACAGAGTAATTCATATTGAAGCCCTTTCTACATATTTTCCTTTGTGTTTTGATCCTCATGGCCTGAGAAAACTAAGCCAGATTTAGCCTTTGTCTGGATAGAACTTCAGGAAGCAAGGCTCTGTTTGGATGTCTCCAAAAGTTCTGATTGCACTGTCTCTTTTACTCAGTAAACTAGTTGACATGTTCCACAAAATAGAAATGAAAAAATGATGGATTGAAATAAGTATAAGTTGAAGTTTTAATATCGTTTCCTGTATGGCAGTGGAAAATTTCAGCATCCTTTGTTATGTTCAATCCACTTCAGAACACTGTCTATACAATTATTCTACTCTGACCTTGTAAGGAAGCAAGTTTGTGCATCTCAAAAGATGCTCACGAAAAGAAAGAAACAATAAAGTAGAAAGTCTCCCATCAAGATGTTAGAATAACACCAGCGTATCTCTAATAACCCGCCCACCTCTCTTTTGTTCATGCTCCAGAGAAGTTCTTTGAGTTCATCTCCTCCAATTTTCCTTAAAGTGAATGATATGCGCTCAGGTTAATCTTGGAGACTTTATCTTTTATTTTTGCTGTGTATTCCATGGGGCAGTTAATTCTTTCTGTGGCTAGACAGGTGAGATAGGGAAAATGCTGTGTTTTAAAATAAGTTCCCTTGATCAAAATGATTTATTTAACTGAAAATTAGTCTTATAGAATAGTAGCACATGACATATATTTTGGACTATTGGGTGTTAGGAACTAACATACATTTAGCAAGAAGTTCAAAAGCCCATGGAGTCAGTGTTGTATTTATTAGACCAGGGAGGTTAGCCTGTTGTGAAAATGAAGACAGCCTGAGGAGATTTCATATTCTCTTGATGATTGACCGATTTATTCTTAAGTATATGGAAAATCTCAACACCTAGGGGCTATATGAAAATGTTCTTTCTCTCACCTCTTATGAACAGTAGTATCTTGAAAGCAATTCCAACTGCCACCTGCCCTAAAAAGTATGTTAAAAAATTGTCTTCCCAAAACCCAGTGGGACGAGGGATCCTGGCTAGAAAAAGAGCCCAACCTGGTCTTGTTAATATGGAGACAGATAGCATAAAAAAACAAGAGAATGACTAATGTTAAGATGCTTTATTTTCTACAGGAAAATACACACACACACACACACACACACACACACAATTTACTCTGTGTGAAAATGTCTGGGTGGCTTAGATCCTGTTATGTTGTCCTGTTACACATTCTGTTTGAACAAAATTGGGGATAATCAAACCTCTAATGACCACTAAGGAGCTCTCAAACTTCCTTCCTCTATAAAGTAAGATTTTGCTCCACGATGAAGAAAGATTAGAGGATATTTTAAGCATTGTATTGCAAACTTGATTTTAAGTGTCACACTACAAATAGCACTGTTTACAATAGCAAAGACCTGAAACCAACCCAAATGCTCATTGATGATAGTCTGGACAGGGAAAATGTGGCACATATACACCATGGAATACTATACAGCCATAAAAAACAATGAGTTCTTATCCTTAAGAACATGGATGAATCGGGAAACCATCATTCTCAGCAAACTAACACAAGAACAGAAGATCAAACACCACATGTTCTCACTCATAGGCAGGTGTTGAACAATGAGAACACATGGACACAGGGAGGGGAGCATCACACACTGGGGTCTGTTGTGGGGTGGCTAGGGGAGGAACAGCAGGGGGTGAGGAGGATGGAGAGAAACAACATGGGGAGAAATGCCAGATATAGGTGACTGGGGATGGAGGCAGCAAACCACCTTGCCATGCATGTACCTATGCAACA
Organism: Plecturocebus donacophilus; assembly: GCA_004027715.1. Taxonomy (NCBI): domain Eukaryota; kingdom Metazoa; phylum Chordata; class Mammalia; order Primates; family Pitheciidae; genus Plecturocebus; species Plecturocebus donacophilus. The sequence continues at coordinate 5,564 of PVKP010010789.1, read as the reverse complement.
ATCCTGCATGATCTGCACATGTACCCCAGAACCTAGAGTGCAATAAAAATATATATATATTTCATCACCATTTTGAAAAATGCACTTCAATTCTGGACAATTATTAGCTTTTATCAATTCATGTGGAATGGTCCTGTCTTGCTAAATCCTACTTACAGAACAACCCATTTCTATTTACTTTCCCTACATAAAGATACTTGAACCTGTAGTATATTTGATCTAAAACATGTCCCAGCTTCCTTCGTGGGTATTTGCAAAACTAAAGCTTCTCAGGTAATTGTTTTATGAGAAGAAATATTGAGCCACAAACACACGTATTCCACTTCTGAATATTCTTCTGTTCTGTGCCTTCTTGTGAAGAAGCCTTCTGGAATGACTCATTGTGTCCATGTGCATGTGCATGTGTGTGTAGTGTGTGCGTACATGTGTGTGTGTAGTGTGTGCAGTGTGTGTGTGTAGTGTGTGGTGTGTGTGTGTGTGTGTAGCTAATGTTGATGATTTGGGGCTTTTAACTTTAGGAAATCTACTCCTCTCTTCTAGTTACTCAGGTCAAAATGGCTTGAAATAATTATTGATGTCTCTATCTTGACAAACCACATCCATTTTATGCAGAATCTGACAATGTTTTCACACTCAGTTTTTTAACCAGAGCTAAGCCACCTTTATGTCTCACTTCCATCTGTACTCACCTCCTAATAGACCTCCATACTCCCCTGAAATCCTATCAACAGAGAGGCTAACAAATCTTATCAACAGAGGAAGACAAATCTTATTTATTTATTTATTTTTATTATACTTTAGGTTCTGGGGTATATGTGCAGATCATGCAGGATTGCTGCATAGGTACATACATGGCCAGGTGGTTTGCTGCCTCAATCCCCTCATCACCTATATCTGGCATTTCTCCAAATGTTATCTCTCCCCAACTTTCCCACACCCCTGCTGTCCCTCCCCTAGACCCCCACCAACAGACCCCAGTGTGTGATGTTCCCCTCCCTGTGTCCATGTGTTCTCATTGTTCAACACCTACCTATGAGTGACAACATGTGGTGTTTGAGCTTCTGTTCTTGTGTCAGTTTGCTGAGAATGACTGTTTCCAGATTCATCCATGTCCCTACAAAGGACATGAACTCATGGTTTTTTATGGCTGCATAGTATTCCATGGTGTATATGTGCCACATTTCCCCTGTCCAGTCTATCATTGATGGGCATTTGCGTTGGTTTCAGGTCTTTGCTATTGTAAACTGTGCTGCAATGAACATATATGTACATGTGTCCTTATAGTAGAATGATTTATAATCCTTTGGATATATACCCAGTAATGGGATTGCTGGGTCAAATGAAATTTCTATTTCTAGATCCTTGCAGAATCACCACATTGTCTTCCACAGTGGCTGAACTAATTTACACTCCTACCAACTGTGTAAAAGTGTTCCTATTTCTACACATCCTCTCCAGACAAATCTGATCAACAGAGAGGCTATTGTGACTCCTTTAAACTAACCTCAAAACATGTTACATCCTCTTCAAAATGAGTTTAGGTTTCCCATCTCAGAGTAAAACTCAAAATCTGTTACATGATACATAATTCTTTACGTTGCCTTTTTCTAGCTGTCATGCTGTGTTTCTGATTTTATCTCCTGTATCTCCCCATCTTACTGTGTTCCTCATTTTTCTTGTGAAACACTGAGATGTCTCTGCCTGGGTGTCTTTGTGCACATTTTTCCCTTTCTAAAAATGCTTTTTTCTTATCCAATTTTTTTTCTTCAATCTCCATCATAATTAACATTTCAACTTCTCAGACATTTTCAATTCCCATCATGTATGTATCAATGTATCTTACCTCATAATTTGATATTAGATTTTATTTTTTGTGTCTCTTACCAGAGTTTAGGAGACATGTTGGTCTGTGTTAATCACTGCTTTATCTTTGGAACAGTACCTGGTATAGTGTAATATAATCTCAGTAAATGCATATTGAGTGAATTACACTGGTTGTTCACATTTTTGGATTTCCAGGTTCTTAACCCTATTTTGAGAGTCAAAGTGATGCATATGTATTCCCCATTTTGTCTTTTAAATTTAAGATGCAATACCTTTATATTATTCTCAATGAGTTAATTATCAAGAATAAGGTAACTTGTTCACTGAATAGACAACTTGCCCAAAGGAAGGATTATCAATCAACTCTTGTAAAACCTAAATTTTTGAACTTTCTTTACCAGTCTCAATTTTAGTAGCAGTCACTGAAAATTAAGTTCGGTTTTCTTTCATCACTCTCTGTTGAACTGTAAGATACCTAAGTTAATATAATTCATTCACTTATTGAACAGGTCATGATAAAGACAAAATTATAATTTTTCTAGATTCAATTTTCTATAATTTTTGTTTTTATATTTAGCTAACTGGGAAATTTTACCATGGAAATAGTTTGCTTTTTTCCCCTGGGTAAAAAGTTAAAGAAAGGTCTTGTTCTGCCCACAGAAATACTTCAATGCAGAGGCAAGTTGGTTTTCTAGACAGGCAAGTTCCCTTTTTTCCATTTTTCTAAGGAGGAAAAAAATCTGACAGCAGGTTAGGTCAAATAAAAATAGAATAATAGGGGGAGTAGTAAGTTGGCAAGACAGATGCCTTCTGGTTACTTATCAGAACAAATGTATTGCAGGTATTGTCAAGTAGAATAATGTCTAACCTATTATCACACCATTATTTTCCAATATTTGGCTGAGAGGAAAACTGCTTCTGGAGGACAGGCAGAGGGAACTCTCTTATTTTACACTTCCCCCTGTAATGTGAAGTACAACCTCAGCAAGAGCATCAGAGTGCTGTTCATTTGGATCACACTATCCTCCTAACTCAAAGCCCTACCACATTTTTCTTTTCTTAGAAATGTGCTTTGCCATTGCTTATGCTGCAAGACTTTATAAGAAAAAGTGACATTTGGCACTAGTTATTTCACCGTAAAAGTACTGTCAACAATTTTTATATTTTGCAGCATCTGGTTTGTGAGGACTCAAGGGATAAGGCTTTTTATGACCTTGGTGATTCTGCTGCACAACTCACCTTTTTTATATTTTGGACATTTATATTGGACATTTTATATATTGGACATTTATATATTGGACATTTATATATTATTATATATATTGGATTATTATATATTGGACATTTATATTTTGGACATTTATATTTGGACAGTTTTAATATATATATTTAATATTAATTTTATTATATATTATTATATATTTTTATTATTTATGTTAATATTATATATATTATATATATTATATATATATTATAAATATTATATTATATATTTATATTAATAAATATATAAATTTATTATATATTTTAAATATATATATTAATATATATATATTTAAAATATATATTATATAAATAATATATATTTATATATTGGACATTTATATTTGGACAGTTATATATTGGACATTTATATTGGACATTTATATTGGACATTTATATTGGACATTTTATATTTTGGACATTGCGACTCATTAAATTGATTCTGTTTCTTTCATTGCATAGGTGAAGAAAACTAAAGCCAAAGCCATGGTGCTTCTCTAGGAAGATCTTTGAAATATTCTCTATGGGTTGAGTTTATGCTTTGGAATCAGACTTGCTGAATTCAAAAATATCTTTTCCCACTTGCTTGCAGCAGGACATTAGCTAATGACTTGACCTCGATGTGTCAGTTTCCTTAAGTGAGGAAGGCTAGTATTTATTTCAGAGGGAGGTTGTTACAATTACATGTGGCAATTAATAAAAATACTTAAAATCATGTATGAAAAATAGGAGGCAAATCTTATAGGATCATTATCATGAATTTTATATACTAACATTTTGAGTTTAGTAAAATATTGTAATTCCATTTTTACCTTGGCCTGTTTTCTTCATTCACTTCTTTTAAAATAATTTTTAATATATATTATGTATTTAAATATGTATTAAATATTTTATGGAAAAGAATACACTAAATTATTTCTAGTAAAATAAGAGATAGAAAAAAAAATAATCCAGTAGATATAAATGGATGTATATCTTAGTATAAAGATAAAATAAATGTACATGGTTAATAATTAAGTACTTACTTATGTAACAGAAGCTGTATTGAGTAACATAGACTTATATGCTTACACTAATAATCTGAAGAATTTATTTTTCATTTATTTCACTTTAAGCAAAATAGTGAATGTCTAAATAGCATAGTAATATTATTTTTTCAAACCAGAAAAGGCTCACAATGCTTTCTATAGTTATATATCAGATTCAAAATATTTAAAACATGTATAAAATGTTAAGTACTTTTAAGGTTCTACAATATAATGAAATAAAAATGATATATGACATATATTATATGACATATATTATATATTACATATATCATAAACTATAGTTTACTTAATAGCATGTTTTACTAGATTATAACAGTACACTTAAGGTAAGAGAAATTCATTGCTTTTTTGAGGTGTTTTAGTAACATACGATACTATGAAAACTTAGTGGAAGTATGTGAATTTTATGGCATTATAATCTATTATGAAATTTTGTCTACAGATTTATCTTTCTTATCAAGCTTGACTATATATGTAAAGAAAGTAATTCACTATGAAAATAAACATACATACAATCAAAACTTATGCTTTCTTAGAATTCTTATACAATTGGTAACCATCTGAAAAGTATTTGATAATCATTTTCTTTCCATTCTCCATTGTAACATTGTTTGATAAGGGTCCACTGCTTTTCTTTTTATCATAATTTGTCCTGTTGATTCCTGCCATGATTACTTAAGGCAGTATTATAGCTTTCTCCTAGAGATGTGAAAGTCTATGTATTTGACTGTGGTATATGATTAAATGCAAAACAATATAAAAATCACAAAACATCTTGTTTTTTATTGATGCTATTCTTGCTGTTCTAAGATAACTATATACAATGCTCAACGTACATTTCAGTGTGTGTCTGTGACATTTTTTATCTTAAAACAGTGGGGAAAACTAGCCCTGTGAAAACTTTAATTGTGCCACTTAAATTATTGTACTTTTATTTTCTAAATTATTCTTTTCTGATGAAATTTTTATTAAGTAAAATTATACACACAGATTTCAAAGTTCACTCTGAATAGTGCACACAATAATGTACCCTATCTAACCTGAAATCAAAGCTTTTAAGTGATTATATTCACTCAATATTTACTATCAGGATTTTTGAAAAACAGAGATATGTATGTGTGTATATGTATGTGTGCATATATATGCAGGAAAGTAGTTAATCTAGCCGAAGTAAACACACTGTTGGGGTTCAGGAGTTCAGGGGAGCCCTCAGCTTCCCTGAGATAATGTTTCTCCAGGTTCTTGGTCTATCACTCTCTCAAGAATGAGAGAGGAGACCACGGTACAGTGAGCTCCTGAAATAAATAGCAGACCCCAAAAGTGATGCAGAAAAGTGATTTATTTAGGCAGAGAGAGAAAAAGGAGGAGAGAGAAGGAAACAGCTAGCTCTCACACTGAATGAGAGAAAGAAAAGCAGCACTCACACTG
>PVKP010010788.1:12524-63698 GCA_004027715.1 Plecturocebus donacophilus | reverse complement strand
CACACACACCCTCCAAACAGTCTGCACACACACACACCCTCCTAATACACAGGCCTGCACACACACTCTCTCTCTCTGTCTCTCCAAACACAAACACATACACACACACACACACACATACCCTGTGTGGCCTTCAGAGCCCCCTCAGAGAAGTCCTCCTTCTTATAATCGAACCCAACTGCAGCACCCAGCTTCTCTGCCATTTGGATGTTCTCCTTGGAGCTCGTGGTCACCAGGGGGATGGCATTGAACAGCCTAGTCAGCTGGATGGCAGCGGTGCCCACACCTCCCGTGCCGGCATGAATGAGCACGGTCTCCCCCTCTTGCACTCCTCCTGTGGCAACAACACCAGAGCATCCTGAGCTAGTGAGGGCTTGGGGGTGGGAGAGTGCAGGATTGGCTTTGGAAACATAAACCCTCTGTGCCCTGAGTTTGTGAGGAGAGACCAGGCTGAAGGTCATGGGGCCTGGGTCACAAAGAGCACTAAGCATAAGGAGCCATCAAAGGTTTTACAGCAGGGGGGCCTTGACCAGGGCTGGGCTTGGGCAGGATTAATCCAGTGAAGGATTAATCCCTGAAGGCAGCTCCTGAGACAGGCTTAGAACTGTCCAGAGCGACTGAGCCAGGCTTAGAACTGTCCAGAGCGCCTGAGCCAGGCTTAGAACTATCCAGAGCTCCTAAGCCAGGCTTAGAACTGTCTCGAGCTCCTGGGAGAGGGAGGTCCCCAGGCCACATGTCTGGGCTACTCTGATCCCTTTTTGTGTGAGAAATGAACCACTGCCTGAGGGACCTGGGCAGACAGACTTAAGGACAGTTTCTTCTCCTCTGGTAATAGGGACGAGCAGCTGGAACTGCTCTGAGAACCTTGCTTCTGCCTCGTATTGGTCATAAAAACTGCCCATGGGCTGGATGTGGTGGCTCACACCTGTAATCCCAGCACTTTGGGAGCCAAAGAGAAAGGATTGCTTGAGACCAGGAGTTCAAGACAAGCCTGGGCAATATAGTGAGACCCCCATCTCTACAAAATTTTAAAAATTGGCTGAGCATGGTAGTCTACGTCTGCAGCCCCAGCTACCTGGGAGGCTGAGGTGGGAGGATCACTTGAGCGCAGGAGGTCAAGGCTACAGTGAGCCATGATCAAGCCACTGCACTCCAGCCTGGGCCATGGAGTGAAATCGTTTCTCAAAAACAAAATGAAACCAACCGAAAAACTGCCCGTAGTTGTCTCCATGGGATACATGCCTGGGCTGGCTCTGGGATTAGAGGCTAGGGCGTGTCAGGGTGTGGGTGAAGGGCTCACATTTTCAGGGCCAGCAGATGCTTGGGCTGGGGTCAGCAGTTGGCCTCAGGTGACAGGGTAGGGCTAGTGGGAGGGGATCTCTATGGGGTAGGGATCCTCCTCACCCACACAGTGCAGCAGCTGGAAGGCAGTGAGCCAGGCCTCTGGGATGGCTGCAGCCTGGGGCAGGGTCAGTCCCTCTGGGATAGGCATGAGGAGCCCTTTGGGGACAGTGACGTACTGAGCCTGGCCCCCACCAGGCAGCAGAGCCATGGCTTCATCCCCGATCTTCCAGTGTCCCTGGCAGCCAGGTCCCAGCTCTGCCACGTGTCCAGATGCCTCGAGTCCCAAAATGTTGCTGGCTCCTGGGGGTGGGGAATACTGGCCTTGTCTCTGTAAAGGGAGGGCAGCACAGTAAGTGGGTCTGATAAGAGGGGTTAAATGTCAGTCCTCCTTGTTGCTGGAGAGAGAAGGTGGATTTTGGCTTGGAATCTACTTTTGGTTTGCTAGGGTGGGAGAAAATTCAGATAGTCTCCAAATAAGAGTTATTCCAGAAACAGTTTCACCCCAGAGACAGCCCGTCTGAGAGGTCTTCCCTGTCACTCCTCAGCCTGGCAGGCAGTGCTGCAAGTCAGGGGGCTGAGGGAGCTGGGAGGAGGTGTGGAGTGCAGCTAGCTGATGTCTGAGACCCTGAGAGGTGGGGCTGGCCAGGGGACATCCTGCCATCTCAGCCCTTGTTTCTCCTGTTCTAAACTCAGCTTCCATAAGAAGGTGGGCTATTATCTGTCTTTACCAGCTAGAAACTGGATCTGCAGAGAGGATGTCATGCAAACTGGCTCTCTGATTCTCTCCAGTCTGGAGGAAGGGGAGGCAGGAAGGGTGCTGGCTTGGATCTGGGGCACAGGGACTCAGATCATGGCTTGCAAGGGGTTGCATTCATTGCTGCCTGACACAACTCGGGACTTGGATCAGAATAGGCTCCAAATGAAGGGGCCTGGGACCCTCAGTTCTCACACTTCCTATGTATACACCAATCCCCTCCTTCCCAAGAGCCAGCTGTCTGGACTTTGGAGCCAAATGATCTGGGTTCAAATTCTGTCTCTGCTATTTATTCAGTCATATAACACATACTTCACATGCTTACTATGTGTCAGTCCCTGTACTAGGCAAAGCAGATTGCTCTGTCCTGGTGGAACTTATAGTCTAGTGGGGGAAGACAGACTTTAAAGAAGTACACACAGACACACACACACACGAGCCAGATCTGTGGAAACTAACGATCTGCCATGAGAGGAGAAGCCAGACATATGAAGAATTGTTGAAGAGTATCCCAGGGAGAGAGAAGGGTAAGCTCAGGGCAGGAAGGAGCATGGAGTGCAGCGGGAGGGTGCTGAGCAAGGGACAGGGGCTTCTGCTCAGGGGGAGGTGTCAGTGGCCTAACCACAGGGCCCCACAGTGGGTGAGGAGTTTCCATTTTGTCCTAAGTATGTGGCCATCTCTGTGGGTCACTCTGGCTGGCGGGTGGAGAGGGAGCTGGAGGAGGCGCTGCCAGTGCCCAGGTAAAGTGGAACTGGTGTGGCCCTGGATGGAGCAGTGGGGAGAAGGGGGCTGACTGGACATCTGCTATGATGAGGGAGGCTCAGAGGCCCAGGCTGATGAAGCAGATGAGGAGCAGAGAGACAGGGCGTCAACCCCAAGCTTGTGGCTTACATAGTTTCCTGGGCGTCATTCTCACTTTCCTCATTACTGAAATGGAGACACAAGGACCCATCTCCTTGGGTGCTTGTGAGGCTTAAATTAAAACATCCACTGAGCAGGTGCCTGGCACAGAGTGAGCACTCAACAAACCTCAACTCCTCTCCTGGCTAATGTCTGTGCAGACTTTCCCGGCATAGCCCGGGTGTGGGGCTAGGTAAGGAGGTGTCCCTGGCTGGCTCCGAGGGCACAATGGTGGGTGCTGCAGTCCTGCTCCTGAATCTGACACAGATGCCAAAAACCCAAGCCACCCATCTAGCCACGCTGGGTCCAGCTCCACCCAGCTCCCTTCAAAACTGGCTGATGGTCAGGTCCTGACCCAAGCAGCTCTGCTCCAGGAGCAGGCACTGGTCCCCAGTGTCCCACCCCATGGTGACTGGATACCTGCAGTAAGTCTGCCCGGTTCAGGGCACTGGCTGCCACCTTTAGGAGGACTTCACCTTCCCCTGGGCTTGGCTTGGCTACCTCCTTGACGTAGAGGTTTTCCGGTCCTCCTGGCTTGTCAAAATGCACGGCCAACATTTTATCTGAGGACACAGGAGTGGAGGGATGGAAGAAAGCCAGGAAAACTGGGACAGGTTTGAAAGGAACCCCCTTCCCCAAATTAGGATCTCCAGAGATTGCCTGTCTCCACCTCTCATTCTCTAACTGCTGCCCCTCACCGTCACTGCCTGTCTGGCTTCCCTAACTACATCCCTAGCCACTGCTGTTTCCTGCATCTTCTCTGGTTGTGAAGAGGGATTCATGCAGCGGCTTTGGAATGAAAGAAAGTGAGATTCAAGTGTTAGGCAAGAATGGGACTAAAATATTATTACATAATGCGCTGTCCCGGGCCCAGGCAGGGCAGGGCTCTGTAGACAGTCCCTCTCCCAGGGAGTTAGCCTGCCTTTCTGGGGCTGCTGGCCCTCAGAGCACAGGGATGCCCAGCTCAGGAGGAGGGGAGCCTCACCTGGAGTCATCCTGCTGGGGTCTCCCTCCCTCTGTCAGCACTGGGGTGCCTGCGCCTCCTGCCTCGGTGTGGCTGCTGCTGCAGGCCCAGCTCAGGGAGGGACTATTTATGTTGTGGGGGGGAGGGATTAGCAGGCCCATTGCCTGGGATGTGGGTGTGCCCTGTTTGTTCACTTTAGAAATTTAATTATCAAAGTGATCTCATTATGTTACACAAGTTTGATCCTCAGGGGACACGACCTGCCCTGTACCCCTCAACCTAAGGCTGTGGTGGCCGCATTCTTCCCTGTGCCCCTCAACCTGAGGCTGTGGTGGCCCGAGTTCCTCCTGGCACCCCTCAGGCCAAGGCTGTGGTGGCTGGTCCCTCCCTGCACGGGTTGTGACAGGCTGTCGTCCTGACTTGGGTATCTCTGGATGCTGCTTCTGTCCCAGGGCAGGAGGGTGGCTGAGTGCCCCTTTCCCTTAGGGGCAGATAACTCACTTTTGGGGTGAAGGGGTGATCATCTTGTATCCAGCTCTGTGCCAGCCATGTGGTGGGCAGAGAAGGCACAGTGCAGCCATTAAGGGAGGGTGAAGAGGTGAAGGGTTGGGCACCCAAGGGACCCCTGAAGGCTGTGGGTGTTTAAGAGGGGAAAGTGCCTCAGGCTGGGGAAATGTGCTTGGATGCAGCTGTGCCTACTTGAGCCTCACAATGTCCCCAAAGAGTCAGGCAGGTGATGAGCTCCATTTTCAAGTGGAAAACAGATTCAGAGAGGTAAAGGCCTCATCTAGGATCACAGAGCTCATCCACAGAAAAGCAGCCACCAGAACCCAGGCCTCCCGGGTTAGAGTCTGCAGGAGAAGCTGCCTCATCGCCCCTTCCCACCTGAATGCTGAAAAGGACAAGTGGAGAGAAGGAAGGGGAACTTGGAAGTAGCTGCCCCTCACAGCAGTTGGGGAAAGGAGGGGTTTCTACATGTGGTGAGGAGCTTAGGAGGTTTCCCTGTGTGCTGTGAAGATCATCTCCATCTCTGAGTGCCTGATTCCCCAAAACGGGCAGCAATAGGTCTGTTGGAAACCTCACAAAAAAGTTTGCTTTTCTTGAAACAAAGCATCCCCTCTGCTCTAATACCCTTTCTGTCAAGATCCAAATTTTTGGGTTGGGTGGTAATCTGCAGTGTCTGTTTCCACAGTCCCCCAGCTTTGAGTCTCCCCTAAGGATCACGTTTTAGCAGAACAAACAATATCTCTGTGTTAAGCATTGGTGGAGGTCTGTGTCCAGAAACCCAGCTGGTCCTAGGGTGCAGTTGCTGCTGCTTTTCCTGATACTTAAATGGGTTTGGGGGGATAATCTCTTGTCCATTGGGCTCCCAGCTCCTCCAAAGGGTTCTGTGAAGTTCTGCTGAGTCACCTTGAGGCAGCAGCTTCTCTAATTCTAAGCCCAAGCGTGGGGGTGACTCATGGTCTGGAGCAGCATAAAGGTTGATACTTTTCCCACTGAAGGAGCTGGAGCAGTTTAGCTCTGGGTACGATGCCAGCTTCCATGCCTGCAAGACTTTTCCTGGGTTCCTCCTCCCCTGCCTCTGTAGACACCCCACCCTGAGGCTGGTGGGCAAATCCTGGGAGTAAAGATTTAGGAAGGCTCTGGGAGAGGGAAGGGCTTGGAATCTGCCCGACAGGCCCCTTGTTCACCCCTGGTGTCTTCTGGGGCTGTCTGCTTGGCTACCTGCGTCTGCCATCTTCCTGGCCACCCACCACCATGGCTCAGGGCCCAAGGCATTTCTCCTTACTCCAGGTGGTAGTCTACACATTTTTAAATTCTGAAATAGGCAAAAAGCATGTTCCAAAACTACGTGTTCCCTCTCACTTTTCATTTCTTTTAATTTTACTTTGAGTTCTGGGATATATGTGTTGAATATGCAGGTTTGTTACACAGGTACACATGTGCCATGGTGGTTTGCTGCACCTATCAGCCCGTCATCTAGGTTTTAAGCCCGGCATGCATTAAGTATTTGTCCTAATGCTCTCCCTTTCCTTGCCCCCATCCCCTAAAGGGCCCTGATGTGTGATGTTCTCCTCCCTGTGTCCATGTGTTCTCAGTGTTCAACTCCCACTTATAAGTGAGAACATTCGGTGTTTGGTTTTCTGTTCCTCTGTTAGTTTGCTGAGGATGATGGTTTCCAGCTTCATCCATATCCCCGCAAAGGACATGAACTCATTCTTTTTTATGGCTACATAATATTCCATGGTGCATATGTACCACATTTTCTTTATCCAGTCTATCATTGATGGGCATTTGGGTTGGTTCCAAGTCTTTCCTATTTTAAATAGTGCTGCAATAAACATAGGTATGCATGTGTCTCTTTTTTTTTTTTGTTTTTGAGACAGAGTCTTGCTGTGTCACTCAGGTTGGAGTGCAGTGGTGCAATCTCGGCTCACTGCAGCCTCTGCCTCCAGGGTTCAAGCGATTCTCCTGCTTCAGCCTCCCAAGTAGCTGGGACTACAGGTGCCCGCCACCACACCTGGCTAAGTTTTTTTGTATTTTTAGTAGAGGTTTCACTATATTGGACAGACTGGTCAATATAGAGGTTTCACTATATTGGTTAGGCTTGAACCCCTGACCTCATGATTCGCCTGCCTCAGCCTCCCAAAGTGCTGGGATTACAGTGTGAGCCATCGTGCCTGGCTGCATGTGTCTTTATAGTAGAATGATTGATAAACCTTTGGGTATATACCCAATAATTGGATTGCTGGGTCAAATGGTATTTCTGGTTCCAGATCCTTGAAGAATCGCCACACACTTTTTTTTTTTTTTTTTTGAAGACAGGGTCTTGCTCTGTCACCGAGGCTGGAGTGCAGTGGCACCATCATAGTTTACTGCAGCCTTGACCTCTTGGATTCAAGTGATCCTCCTGCCTCGGGCTCCTGAATAAGTGGGCCTTGGCCTCCTGAGTAGTCTCATGTGCCTCGGACTGCAGGCACATGCCACCACACCTGGCTACTTTTAAAAGTTTTGGTAGAGACAAGGTCTTGTCATGTTGCTCAGGCTGGTCTTCAACTCCTGGGCTTAAGTGATCTTAAGACTCACTTACCAAAGTGCTGGAATTACAGGTGTGAGCCACTGTGCCCAGCCTCCTCTCACATTTTTAAGTTGATCTCTAAAATTATTCATCTGAAATATAAGTAGTTCAAAAGATAAGGATTTCTTATTTCTTTAAATACTAACATTTTAATCTCTTACAACAGGCTTTCCCCGCCACCCCCCACTGCCGCCTCCAAGAGACAGAGTCTCATTCTGTTGCCCAGGCTGGAGTACAATGGTGTGATCATAACTCACTGTAACCTTAAACTCCTGAGCTCAAGGAATCTTCCCACCTCAGCCATCCTAGAAGCTAGGACTATAGGCACATGACACCATGCCTGGCTAATTTTTCTATTTTTCATAGAAACAGTCTTACTATGTTGCCTCAGCTGGCCTCAAGGGATCCTCCTGCCTTGGCCTCTCAAAGAGCTGGGTTTATAGGCATGAGCCACTTTGCCCAGCCTACATCAGGCTTTTAAATATATCAATTGGGCTGGGTGTGGTGGCTCACACATGTAATCCCAGCACTTTGGGAGGCAGAGATCACTTGAGGTCAGGAGTTGGAGACCACCCCAACCAACATGGTGAAACTCATCTCTAGTAAAAATACACACACAAAAAGTAGCTTGGCATGGTGGCTCATGCCTGTGGTCCCGGCTACTGTCGAAGGTGAGGCAGGAGAATCACTTGAACCTGGGAGGCAAAGGTTGCAGTGAGCTGAGATCACAACACTGCACTCCAGCCTGATACTAGAGCAATTTGATATTAATATAATCATCCATTAAGCAAGACCTAAACTCTTCTTTAACAGTTAAAAGTTTTACAACCTTATTTTTCTTATACTACTCATGTTTTCATTCCACTTTTTTCATTGAATCATATTCTGCTATGTTTTATGCTTTACTGATCATTCTTATCTGCAACCAAAATAGATATATAAATTGACATTAATTAAAACAATTATTTTCTGTGACCACAGGGCTACTATATATATTAAATTTTGTTTGGATTTATCATTATTACAATATTATTAGTCCACAATTGATCAAAACAATATGTATTACTTTAATAATTATGAAACATAAAACATAAAATTTTTTTGGAAAGACATTCTTAATGACAGTAGGTAGGGTTGAATTTTTCCCAATAGTTATTATATATGTGGATGAATATTACTTATTGCTAGAATGGGACTGAGTTTGAAATTAGTTCTCTTCCTATTTTTTATTTTTATAGACAAGCTCTGAGAAATCTAGTTTGCATAAATTAGATGGGAAAGAAATTTCATTGTAGGAATGCTAGCCAATTCTTTGAATACCTCTGAATTACATAGTAAAAAACCATATAATGATTTATCATCAAAAGTTATTTTCAATGCTCTATTAGCTGACACTTAATTAGATCTTGCTTCAGTTTTATTGAAAGTAAATATTTGGAAATCACCCAATCCATTACTCAGTCACAAGTGTCATCCAAGTTCTCAGTTTCTGGAATTATACCAACAAAGCTTTCTGAAGACATATCAAATGTTTATTAATTATATCTGCTATTTTTTCACTTAGAGGCACCTTGTTTAAATTGATATACTCAGGAAAGATTCAGGAGGTAAAAATGTTAATTTCAATACATTTTTGCTAAATTTTTCGGATCAAATCCTTTTACCTTATCACATGCTTTAAATGTATTTTCAGACCAGTCATGGTGGCTCACACCTATAATCCCAGGAGTTTAAGACCAGCCTGGCCAACATGGTGAAACTTTGTCTCTACTAGAAGTACAAAAATTAGGAGCCGGGCACGGTGGCTCACGCCTGTAATCCCAGCACTTTGGGAGGCTGAGGCAGGTGGATCACGAGGTCAGGGGTTCGAGCCAGCCTGACCAACATGGTGAAACCCCATCTCTACTTAAAAATACAAAAATTAGCCAGGTGTGGTGGTGTACACCTATAATCTGAGCTACCTGGGAGGCTGAGGCAGGAGAACTGCTTGAACCCGGGAGGCAGAGGTTGTGGTGAGCCGAGAGCATGCCATTGCACTCCAGCCTGGGACCAGTCTGGGCAACAGATCAAGACTCCGTCTCAAAAAAAAACAAAAAAACAAAAATTAGGCATGGTGGCAGGCGCCTGTAGGCTGAGGCAAGAGAATCGCTTGAACCCAGGAGGTGGAAGTTTCAGTGAGCCGAGATTGCACCATTGCAGTCCAACCTGGGCAATAGAGACTCTGTCTCAAAACAAACAAACAAAATATTTTCATTAACATGTTGGAGCTGCAGACTTAACTCATTTATGGAAAACATCTGTGACGTTCTTACTGGCAAAGGCAGTCCTCACTGTTAAACTAATCAGCCAAATCGAATTACTTTCTATCAGGAACGGTTTCTCATTTTCAAATTAATCATGTTAATATGTGCCTTGTAACAATCATTTTGCTTCTGAATCTTAACAGATATAGATGGACAAGGCATGCAGACTTCCTTTCCTGGATGAATTATGATATGAGTGTTCACTGTTTCTCACTGATTCTTTTTTTCCTTTACTCTCATGGGACTCTCCTTCACATATGATGCATTTTTGAACAATAGAGCATGAAAGAGATCATTCCATTTAAAAATATTTAGAATATTCCCTTCCTTTGGTACCTTACAACTCTTATGCTCCAAGCCAGGCTCAAAGGCTCAAAGGGCTGTGGGAGTGTGAGCTCTTTTGTATACTGGATGAAGGGAGGCTGGGGAAGAGAGGCCAGAAAGTAACCTTGATATGAGTCTTCAACTACAGCAAATCCTTTTTAGGAAAGTACATATGGAAGTTGAGAACCTGGGAAAAACGAACCCCTTAAATCCATTCATGCCTGTGTGCCTCTTCTAATGGCTTTGTGAACCACCAAGACACAAAGTTCTCTAGTTTTGAGACTCTTGTTTCAAAAGATCGCCTGCGCCCTGGGTACCTCCACAGGTGCTGTATAGCTATCATCAAAGTGTCTCTTGTGTGGGTCTCTCTGAGTAGCTGGACCCAATTGGAAGTTTGTAATGAGAATTATAGGAAGCAGCTGAAATGCCCTACAGAGGAGGCTCCAGACAGTTATTGCCTTGAGGAGGTTTACAAAAAAGGCTCCCACTAGGCACCTAGCAGTGCAGCAGGTGTGTTTAGGAAAGGCTGGCCAGCCAGGTGGTGAGCTGCCAAGAAGCTTCACCAGGCCTGCAGAACTTCAGAGACTCGCTGTAGTCTAGGTCAGACTCCCTGCCCATCAGCACATGTAGTGCGATCTACGGCTCACAGAACTGAGTTCTTAAATCCAGATGTCAGTGTGCTAATTTATAAGGATAAATTATTGGCATGGGACTGAACCCCAAAATCTATAGGCAAATCTATGTGGAATGTCAAATGATAAGCTAGGACTCAGGACAAGATAGGATGATTGAGATGAATTGGGGGTGGGGCCAAGATAGTGGACTAGAGGCAGCTCACGTGTGCTGCTGTCATGGAGAAGAAACAAAAGGACTAGTGAACGCTGATCTACAGGCTGATCATCTGAGAAACCACGCTGGGATCCATCAGGGCAGCAGAAGAACACAGCACAGAGGAGTGAAGCCAGGCATCAGCTGTATGGGCTCAGCATGGAGCCAGGAGAACCTCTCCAACACAGGTACAGGGTGAGTGAGTGAGAGCCCCCAGGGGGACTCATGCTCTTCACAGGGATCTGTGCAAGACTGGGAATAGGAGAATCCTCTGGGCCCCACACCCACCCATCGTGCTTTTAGACTGAGGCAAAGAGCTACTTAGACGTTTTATGGGGTCACCTCTTGAGTCCAAAGGGACCTCTATAAGCCTTGGGCCCTGGAGCAGACCAGCCAGCACCATAGCCCCAGTAGAGGCTACAGTTACTATGCCTGGGAGCAGTAAGGTTGCTCTACCCACCCATGCTGGACAGGCCTCAACACCAGCTTCTGGCCCAGCAGTCTCACTTCAGCCTGAACTCAGCCAGCTACTACCACCACCCTCACCACTGGTAGCCAGGTGGGCGACACCTGCTAGAGCTTCCAGCCCAGTGCCCTGCCTCTGTGTGAACTCAGCTAGAGGGTGCAGGTTTCTGTTGTCCTGGGAAACACCTGAACAGCAGAGTGAGTGACCCTACTCGCCCCTGCCTCTGGTAGCCAGGTGACTAACAACTGCTAGGGCTTCTGGCCCAGCAGCTCTGCTTCTGTGTGGATTCAGCTGGTAGGTGCAGCCTCCTGTTGTCACAGGAAGCACCCAGATGGCAAGGCACATGACTCCACCCACCCTCACCACTGACAGCCAGGTGGACAACACCTGCTAGGGTTTCTGGCCCAGCAGTCCTACTTCTGTGTGAACTCAGCCAACAAGTGCAGCCTTCTGTTGTTCCAGGAAGCACACAGACACCAGAGCAGGCATTCTCACCAACCCCAGCCACTGGTAGCCAGGCAAGCCACACCTGCTAGAGCTTAAGGCCCAGTAGTCCTATTTCTACCTGAATTTGTCAAGGGATACAGCCTCCTGTTGCCCTGGAAACACCCAGACAGCAGGGCAGACAACTGTACCCACCCACCCCCTCTCCTGTAGCCAGATAGGCCACACCCAATAGTTTCCAATCCAGTGATCATGCTTCTGTCTGAACTCTGCAGGCAGGTACAAGCTTGTGTTTCCCCCAGGAAGCACACAGACAGCAGATTAGAGTTGACCTGTGTGCTTCCTGGGTTACAGGCCAACTGTGGCCCTTGCCTGAGGGAGCCCTATGGACCAGAACACCCCAAAAAAGAAATGCAAATAGAGAGACAGTAATTGGAAGGGGCTCCTCCAAGACCTAGGAGTGGATTAGAATTGAAGGCAGTAAACCAAACCCACCTTATACCATAATCAAACCCCTAAGAGCATCGAAGAAGAAAAAAGCAAAAAACAAAAAAACAAAAAACAAAAAACTTCCAAAGGACAGCAACTTTAAAGATTGAAGGAACATCAGCCCACACAAATGAGAAAGAACTAGCACAAAAACTCTGGCAAATCAAAAAGCCGGAGTGTCTTCTTTCCTCCAAATGATCACACTAGTTCCCCAGCAAGGGTCCTTAGCTGGGCTGGAATGACTGAAATGACAGAAATAGAATTCAGAATATGTGTAGGAATGAAGATCACCAAGATTCAGGAGAATGTCAAAACCCAATCCAGGGAAGCTAAAACACAATAAAACAACATAGGAACTGACAGATGAAATAGCATACAGCTGAAGAACACACTACAAGAATTTCACATTGAAACTGCAAGTATTGAAATAGACCAAGCTGAGTAAAGAATCTCAGAGCTCGAAGAGTAGCTCTCTGAAATAACCCATTCAGACAAGAATAATAAAAAAAAAAAAGAATAAAAAAGAATGAACAAAACCTCAGAGAAATATGGGATTATGTAATAAGATCAAATCCATGACTCATGGCACCCATGAAAGAGACAGGGAGAAAGCAAGCAACTTGGAAAATATATTTTAGGATAATGTTCCTGAAAATTTCTTCAACCTTGTTAGAGAGGCCAACATTCAAATCCAGGAAATGCAGAGAACCCCTGAGAGATACTACTCAAGACCATCCCCATGACACATAATCATCAGACACTCCAAAGTTGACATGAAAGAAAAATGTCAAAGGCAGCTAGAGAGAAAGGGAAGGTTACCTACAAAGAGAACTCCATCAGTCTAACGGCAGACCTTTCAGCAGAAACCCTAAAAGCCAGAAGAGATAGGGGGCCTATATTTAGCATTTTTTTTTTCAGATGAATCTTACTCTGTTGCCCAGGCTGGAGTGTAGTGGCATGATCTCTGCTCCTTGCAATCTCTACCTCCTGGGCTCAAGTGATTCTCCTGTCTCAGCCTCCCAAGTAGCAGGGATTACAGGTGCCCGCCACCATGACTGGCTAATTTTTGTATCTTTAGTAGAGACAGGGTTTCGCCATGTTGGCCAGGCTGGTCTCAAACTCCTGACCTCAGTTGATCTGCCTGCCTCAGCCTCCCAAAGTGCTGGGAATTAGGCATGAGCCACCTCGCCTGGCCTCAGCACTCTTAAAGAAGAAAATTTCCAACCAAAAATTTCATATATGGCCAAACTAAGCTTCATAAGTGAAGGAGAAATAAGATCATTTCCAGACAAGCAAATGCTGAGGGATTTTTTTTTTTAACCACCAGACGTGCCTTATAAGCAGTCCCGAGAGGAGTTCCAAATATGGAAGGGAAAGACCATTACTAGCCATTACAAAAACACACTTAAATACACAGACTAGTGACACTATAAATCAACCATACAAACAAGTCTGCATAATAACCAGCTAACAACATGATGACAGGATCAAATCTGCACATATCAATACTACCTTGAATGTAAATGGGCTAAATGGCCCAATCAAAAGGCACAGAGTGGCAAGCTGGATAAAAAAGCAAGACCCAATGGTATGCTGTCTTCAAGAGACCCATCTCATGTACAATGACATCTGTAGGCTCAAAATAAAAGGATGGAGAAAACTCTACAAAGCAAACAGAAAAAAGCAGGGGTTAAAATCCTAATTTCAGACAAAATGGACTTTAACAAAGATTTAAAAAAGATAAAGAAGGGCATTATAAAACAAAACAAAAAACAACAACAACAACAAAAAAGAAGGGCATTATATGATAGTAAAGGGTGCAATTCAACAAGAAGACCTAACTATCCTAACTATATACACACCCAACACAGGAGCACTCAGATTCATAAAGCAAGTTCTTAGAGACGTATGAAGAGATTTAGATTCCCACACGATAATAGTGGGAGACTTCAACACCCCACTGACAGTGTTAGACAGATCACTGAAGCAGAAATTAACAAAGCTATTCAGGACCTGAACTCAACACTTGACCAAATGAACCTGATATATATCTACAGAACTCTCCACTCAAAAACAACAGAATATACATTCTTCTCATCACCACATGGCATATACTCCAAAATAAACCACACAATCAGACATAAAACAATACTCAGCAAAATAAAAAAACCTGAAATCATACCAACCACATTCTCAGACCACAGTGCAATAAAAATAGAAATAAAGACTAAGAAAATAATTAAAACCATATGATTACATGGAAATTAATCTGCTCCTGAATGACTTTTGGGTAAATAATGAAATTAAGGCAGAAATAAAAAAAATCTTTGAAACCAATGAGAAAAAAAGATGTGACATACAAGAATCTCTGGGACACAGCTAAGGCAGTGTTAATAGGGAAGTTTATAGCACTAAATGCCCATATCAAACAGAAAGATCTCAAATTAACAACCTAATATTACAACTAGAAGACTAGGAAAACATGAGCAAGCCAACCCAAAAGCTATTGGAAGACAAGAAATAACCAAAATCGGAGCTGAGCTGAAGGAAATTGAGACACAAAAACCATATAAAAGATCAATAAATCCAGAAATCAGTTCTTTGAAAAAATAAGATAGATCACTAGCTAGATTAATAAAGAAAAAATGAGAGAAGATTCAAATCAACACAATTAGAAATTAGAGGAGGTTACCGCTGGTCCCACAGAAATACAAAAAAAACCCTCAGAGACTACTTTGAATACCTCTATGCACACAAACTTGAAAATCTAGAAGTGGATAAATTTCTGGACACATGCAGCTTCCTAAGACTGAACCAGGAAGAAACTGAATCCCTGAACAGACCAATAATGAGTTCTGAAGTTGAATCTGTAATAAAAATCCTACCAACCAAAACAAACAAAAAATGCTCAGGACCAGAACGATTCACAGCCAAATTCTACTTGATGAATAAAGAAAAGCTGGTACCATTCCAATAGAAACTATTCCAAAAAATTGAGGAAGAGGGACTCCTCCCCAACTCATTCTATGAGGCCAGCATCATTCTGATACCAAAACCTGGCAGAGACACAACAACAACAACAACAAAAAAAAATTCAGACTATTATTTTTGATGAACATAGGTGCACAAATCTCAACAAAATTCTAGCCAGCTGAATCCAACAGCACATGCAAGGTTGGTTCAACATATGCAAATGAATAAATGTGATTAATCACCTAAACAGAACAAAAAATAAAACCACATGATTATCTCAGTAGATACAGATCTTTCTGATGATTTTCAACAAAATTCAGCATTCCTTCATGTTAAAAACCCTCAATAAACTAGGCATTGAAGGAATATACTTCAAAATATTAAGAGCCATCAATGACAAACTCACAGCCAACATCATACCAAATGGACAAAATTTGGAAGCATTCTTCCTGAAACCAGCACAAGAGAAGGCTGTCCTCTCTCACCACTCCTACTCAACATAGTATTGGAAGTCCTGGACAGAGCAATCAGGCAAGAGAAAGAAATAAAAGGCATCCAAATAGAAAGAGAGGAAGTCAACTATCCTTCTTTGCACATGACATGATTCGATATCTAGAAAACCTCATAGTCTTTGCCCAAAAGCTCCTTCATCTGATAGATAACTTCAGCAAAGTTTTAGGATACAAATCAATGTACAAAAATCAGTAGTATTCCTATGCACCAACAACATCCAAGCTGAGAGCCAAATCAGGAATGCAGTCCCATTCATAATAGCCACAAAATGAATAAAATACCTAGGAATACAGCTAACCAGGGAGGTGAAAGATCTCTACAGTTAGAATTACAAAGCATTGCTCAAACAAATCAGAGATGATACAAACAAATGGAAAAATATTCAATGCTCATGGATAGGAAGAATCAATATCATTAAAATGGCCATATTGCCCAAAGCAATTTACAGATTCAATGCTATTCCTATCCAACTGCCAATGACATTCTTCACAGATTTATAAAAAGCTATTTTAAAATTCATATGGAACCAAAAATGAGCTTGAATAGCTAAGGCAACCCTGAGCAAAGCTGGAGGCATGACCTTATCCAACTTCAAACTATATACTACAGGGCTACAATAACCAAAACAGCATGGTACTGGTACAAAAACAGACATATAGACCAATGGAACAGTAGAAGGAGCCCAGAAATAATGCCACACACCTGTAGCCATCTGATCTTCAACATAGTTGACCAAAAAAAAAAAAGCAATGGGGAAAGGACTCCCACTCAATAAATGGAGCTAGAATAAATGGCTAGCTACATGGAGAAGATTGAAACTTGACCCCTTCCTTACACCATTACAAAATCAACTCAAGATGGACTAAAGACTTACATGTAAAAACTCAAACTATAAAAACTCTGGAAGATAACCTAGGAAATGCCATCCTGGACATAGGTCTTGGTGAAGATTTCATAATGAAGACACCAAAAGCAATTGCAACTAAAACAAAAATTGACAAATGGGATGTAATTAAAGAGTTTCTGCACAGCAAAAGAAACTATCAACAGAGTAAACAGACAACCTACTGAGATAAAATATTTGCAAACTATACATCTGACAAAGGTCTAATATCCAGAATCTATAAGGAACTTAAACAAATTTACAAGTAAAAAACAACCCCATCAAAAAGTAGGCAAAGGACATGAACAGACACTTTTCAAAAGAAGACATATATGCAGCCAAAAAACATATGAAAAATGCTTAACATCACTAACAATTAGAGAAATGCAAATCAAAACCACGAGATACCATCTCACATCATTAAGAATGGCTATTATTAGAAAGTCAAAAAATAATAGATGTTGGTGAGGTTGTGGAGAAAAGGGAATGTTTATATAGTGCTGGTGGGAGTGAAACTTAGTTCAGCCATTTTAGAAAGAAGTGTGACAATTCCTCAGTGAACTTAAAACAGAATTACCACTTGATCCAGCAATTCCAAAGGAATATAAATCATTCTATCATAAAGACACATGCATGCATATGTTCACTGCAGCCTGTTCACAATGGTAAAGACATATAATCAACTTAAATGCCCATCAATGGTAGACAGGATAAAGAAAATGTGGTATATAAGTCATGGAATACTATGCAGCCATAAAAAGAATGTCATGTCCTTTGCAGCAACACGGATGGAAATGGAGGCCATTATCCTTAGCAAACTAATACAGGGACGGAAAACCAAACACCACCTGTTCTCACTTATAAGTGGGAGCTAAATAAGAACACATGGATACTAGGAAGGAAACAATAGACACTGGGCCTACCTGGGAGTGGAGGATGAAAGGAGGGAGGGGATCAACCCCTATCAGTCACTATGCTTATTGCCCAGGTGATGAAATTATCTGTACGCCAAACCCCTGTGACACACAGTTTACCCGTGTAACAAACCTGTACATGTACCCCAGAACATAAAATAGAAGTTAAAAAAATAAAAAGAGATGAATTGAATGCTTAATATCTGGCTAAGATATCAAGATGTATCAGCCTTGCCACGGAGACCAGATGTGGTGTAGCAAAAAATATATTTGGTCTTTGTTCCTGGCCTGACAGAGAACTCCTAAAACTCTTGGAATTTACTAAGGGATCTGAGTGTCTTTTTTACTCATGCTAATGAGATGACTCATTTCTGGGATGTGGGGTGGGTACTAGATAGCTTCTGGGTCGGGGCTGATCACCAGAAGAACCAACCCTGTGATTAGAGGATCGGAACTTTTACCCTCATCCCCTGACTTCTGGGAAAGAAAAGTGAATGGGGATTGAGTTCAATCATATAGCCAATGATTCAATCAATTATGCCTACATAACAGAAGCCCATATAAAATCCCCGTAGCAACAAGATTTAGAGAACGTCCAGGCTGGTGAACACATCCCTGTGCTGGGAGGGGTATGTGTCTAGAGAGGTGTGGAAATTCTATGTCCCTGCCCTATACCTCTCCATTTGGCTATTCCTGACTTGCATCTTTTATAAGAAAACTGCAGTCCTAAGTGCAGTATAGCCCTTTCATGAGTTCTGTAGTCATTCCAGCAATTTACCAAACATCCCTGTCTTGGCACTCCTCCTCAAATCTGTAGCCATGTCAGACGGAAGTGTGGGCAGTGTGGGTAGCCTGGGGACCTGGGACTTGTGTTTGGCATCTGTAGTGGGGACAGGCTTGCGGGAACTGAGCCCCTTAACCTGTGGGGTCTGCATTAACTCCAGTTAGCTAGTGTCAAATCGAATCGTAGGACGCTTGGTCAAATAATTATTGTTGGAAACTACCAGGCTACTTAAAGTGTTTGTTCAAAGGCCTTTCCACTTTGAATAGGCCCAACCAACGTTACTCCAGTTTTCTTATCTGAGCTTCCTGGCTGATCTTTTTTTTTTTTTTTTTTGAGACAGGTTCTCGCTGTGTCACCCAGCCTGGAATACAGTGGCATGATCATAGCTCACTGTAACCTCAAACTCTTGGGCTCAAGCAACTCTTCTGCCTCAACCTCCTGAGTAGTTGGGACTACAGGTGTGAGTCACCATGCCTAGCCATTTTTGCATTTTTTGTAGAGATAAGATCTTGCTATGTTGCCCAGGCTGATTATAAACTCCTGGGCTCAGGCAATCCTCCTGCCTTGGCCTCCCAAAGTGCTGGAATTATAGGCATGAGCCACCGCACCGGACCCCACTTCCATTTTTTTGTGGTTACACATTCCTTCTACACACATATCAATATGTTCACGTGTTCAAATCTTGCAGGCATAAGAGCCATTCTTTGCATGTGTCTGCTCCTGTCCATTCTGTTTTGATGACACAGCTTAACTTTAGCCTGAAGTATTGATAGCACAGTCTTTGTTTATCTTTGGGCCTTGGCATCCCTGCCCTCTTTTGGAGTTGTGACTAGAAGTCCTCAAATACTTCCTAGCTTGTTGTACAAACCTCACAAGTATCTTTATATTGTACATCTCTGAACTGCAGAGGTGTGACTGTCCAATGTCACCATGATTTCATACTATCTGGAATTTAAAGAGTAACCTGCTTCTCCAGTCTCTAATTCAGCTAGTTCAAATGTTTGCAGTATTTTCTCTCATTCTCACCCACTGAGACACTAAGACTGTTTCAGATCCAACCCACAAGCAGAGGGGGCTGATAAATGAAAGTTGAATTACATGCAACTCCCACCTGCCAAAAAAACCTCTCAACTGCATGTTATAAACTATGGTGTAAAATTCCTTTCTTGTAAAAGACAAACAAAATCTCCAGAGAGCCATAAAGTTGCTCAAATTCTGACTCTGAAATTCCACTTCCAGACCTAAGGAAATAATCAGAGATACAAAGAATTATGTAAAAGTTATAAACTATAATATTACTTATGAAGTGAAAAGTAGAAATAATCTAAATATTTAACAAAGAACAATATTATATTTAAATTGTATGATATGCAGTGATTTAAAATGTTTCTGAAGCAATTTAAAGACATTCAAGATCTCATAGCATCATGCTAAATGGACATAGTAGAATGTCAACTCTATACATTAAGGATCTAAATAAGGCGAAAACATATATATTACATGCGTCAAAAAAGACCTGAAGAAAATCTCAAAACCATCAACAGAAATTTTCATTTTCATTCATTCATTCATGCATTCATTCATTCATTCACTTACTTACTTACTTATTGAGACAGACTTTCGCTCTTGTTGCCCAGGCTGGAGTGCA
This sequence comes from Plecturocebus donacophilus, assembly GCA_004027715.1. Classification (NCBI taxonomy): domain Eukaryota; kingdom Metazoa; phylum Chordata; class Mammalia; order Primates; family Pitheciidae; genus Plecturocebus; species Plecturocebus donacophilus. The sequence continues at coordinate 44,088 of PVKP010010788.1, read as the reverse complement.
GTGGTGCAATCTCAGCTCACTGCAACCTCCACCTCCTGGGTTCAAGTGATTCTTGTGCCTCAGCCTCCCGAGCACCTGAGATTACAGGTGCCCACTACCATGCCCGGCTAATTTTTGTATTTTTTTAGTAGAGATGGGTTTCACCATGTTGGCCATGCTGGTTTTGAACTCCTGATCTCAGGTGATCTGCCTACCTTGGCCTCCCAAAGTGCTGGGAATATGGGTGTGAGCCACCATGCTTGGCCCAGAAGTTTTCATTAAAGTTAAATTATGACTAACTTATTTTCCCAAGTTTTAAAAGTACGCATATATTACTTTTGTAATCAGAATTTAAGAGTTTTCTAAAAATATTCTCTAGCCCACAGCACTGCTTGATGTCTTTTGAGTGACTCTAAGGAAAGTAGCCTTTTCTATTTTGGCTCTATCCATCTTCCCATTTTCAATGATCACTGTCTCCCATGTACTGCTTTTTTTCTTTTCTCTTTTTTTTTTTTTTTGAGACACAGTTTCACTCTATCGCCCAGGTTGGAGTGCGGTAGTGCAATCTTGGCTCACTGCAACCTCTGCCTCCAGGGTTCAAGTGATTCTCCTGCCTCAGCCTCCCAAGTAGCTGAGACTGCAGGCAACCACCACCATACCTGACTAAATTTTGTATTTTTAGTAGAAACAAGGTTTCAACATATTGGCCAGGCTGGTCTTGAACTCCTGACCTTGGGTGATCCAACCGCCTCAGCCTCCCAAAGTGCTGGGACCTAGAGAACAGTGTACTTAACTAAGTAGTAATTATTGTCATGATATAGGACCATGTTAGTCCAATCTGGCTGAACCAGAATTAAATTTGAATTCCCTAGGCTATCCTTTGGCAAGTAGTCTAAGGTGTTACCTTCCCAGGGACATCTGAAGGTATACTGACCAGGCTGGCCTGAGGTTGCTGTTAGGGAAAACAAGATGCATCATATCTAGTAATAGGCTAGAATCTTTAATTTTCAAAATAGTTTCCATTGCTCTCCACCCTTATACCTTGACTAGTGGTCCATTGTTGAATGGCCTTTGCAATCCCTTCTCCCAAGTCTCACAGGGGTGATGTGGGCCCAGATAGATGCCACATATGCAGGGAGCTGCATTACAGGAGGAAAACACTGAGCTCAGGGACTCCACTGCTTTTATAGCAAACAGTAAGCAAGCTTGCTGTTTGTCCTCAGGAGAGACATCCCTTCATTTTTCAAGGTTGCTTGCTACAACGTAACCCTGAGAAATGTCCTGGATAAAGAGTGGTAAGAGCCTTGTATTCTTGGCATACTTAGCGAGGTGTGTAAAGTACACACCTTGTGTAAAATAGCCTCAAGGAAAAGAGACTCCCAATAGATATGCTCCATGAAATGATCAGTGTTCTCATGTTCCGTGCCAATGACCAACACTAATAAAAAAAACAGTTGATCAATCAATTCCAATGAAAGAAGAGGATCTCTTGAAGTAAAAAAATTGCTCCCTGAATTCATTCTTCTTTTTTAGTGCTTTCCATTTAGTGTTTTTCCACCATAAAATATTATTTTTTCTTTAGGCTCTCCAATTTTCTTCTAAAATAATAAAAGTGTCTTTCACGAGCCTCTGATGACTTAATTTCCTTTTTTTCTTAGGTAGTCTCCTGAAAGCAAACATAGCATGGTTATTATTTATGAGCAGCAAATTATCACTACAAATGATTGATTCATCCATTTATTATTCTACAAATATTGCCAGGTAACTACCGTGTGCTAGGCGCTGTGCTAGGTACTGGAGATACAAGGGTGACTGGATAGTTAAAACACATTTTCTGCCCTTATGGAGTTCATTGTCTAGTAGGGGAGATAGGTATATATAAACATCAATTCTATTTCATGGTAATAAGTGCCACAGTAGAGATATTTGAGCTGTCCTGGAGTGTGAATTGGTTTTCCATGCAGAAAAAGGATGAATAATGCATATAGCTGGGCAAAGGGAGCAGGATGAGAGAGGGATCGAGAGCATAAGAGAACTTGCTGCCCTCCTCTTCTATATGTATTCTATGACCTAGACTTAAAACTGATTACAGCACTTGATGTATTTATTTTTTAAAGATGGGGTCTCACTATGTTGCCCACACTGGACTCAAACTCCTGGACTCAATCGATCCTCCTACCTCAGCCTCTTGAGTAGCTGGGGCTACAGGTGTACTCCACCATGCTGGGTAGCACTTCTTTTTTTTTTTTTTCTTTTTTGACATGGAGTCTTGCTCTTTCACCCAGGCTGGAGTGCAGTGGTGTGACCTCGGCTCACTGCAACCTCCGCCTCCTGGGTTCAAGCAATTCTCCTGCCTCAGCCTCCCCAGTAGCTGGGACTGCAGGCACCTACCACCACACCCAGCTAATTTTTTTATTTTTAATAGAAATGAGGTTTCATCATGTTGGCCAAGCTGGTCTCGGACTCCTGACCTCATGATCTCCCTGCCTTGGCCTCCCAAAGTGCTGGGATTACAGGCGTGAACCACTGTGCCTGGCCAGCACTTCGTTTTTTAACAAGCTATTAATAAACATTGAAAGCTGCTGCTTCGTCCTCAAAAATTCCACTCTTCTTAAATTGAGTGCTGAATATTACTTAACTGGCCTTCCTCTACTGCAATCATGACAGATGCAACTGATAGAAGAATATGGAGGAAGAATAGCCCTTCCCAGAGCAGTGGGATATTAAGTGACAAAAGAAGTTGACTCCTGAAAAGTTAACTTCGAGGCAAATTCTGTAAAACGAATCATATTTTCCCACTCATCTATGTTAGAAATTTGACAATAAATCCCAGGTGAATTCTCATGAGAATAAACAGAATATCAAAACCATGAATCATCTATCTCTATCCATATCAATAATCTATCAAAACACAGAGCCTAGTTCTTTAGCATATAGATTCAGTTACAGAGTGAGGCAAGGCTTAAATGAAGAAACTAGGAAACCTGGTTGATTTCCAAAAAGTTAAGTCTATGTCCCAACCTGAAACTTCCCCACTTTAGTTTATAGAGAAGTCACAAGAAATTTAAGAAAAAAAATTAATAATTCAATAATAATGCTATAAATAAGTCACAATATATGCCTACGATTCTTTTTTTAAACTGAGGATTTGGCTGGGTGCGGTGGCTCATGCCTGTAATCCCAGCACTTTGGGAGGCTGAGGCAGGCAGATCACTTGAAGTCAGGAGTTCGAGACCAGCCTGGCCAACATGGTGAAACCCCGTTTTTACTAAAAATACAAAATTTAGTCAGGTGTGCTGGTGGGCACCTGTAGTCCCAGCTACTTTGGAGGCTGAGGCAGGAGAATCGCTTAAACCCTGGGGTGGAGGTTGCAGTGAGCCAGGATTGCACCACCACACTCCAACCTGGGCAACAGAGTGAAACTGTCTCAGAAAAAAACAAAAACAATAACACAAAAACAACAAACAAAAATAACTGAGGACCTAGAATTAAAGATGTTAACATTTTACCAATGTTACGAATGTGACTCTCTAATATATTTATTTTAAAAACAAACCTGATTTTATTTTTTGTTTGTTTTGAGACACAGTCTCGCTGTGTCACCCAGGATGGAGTGCACTGGCGCGATCTTGGCTCACTGCAACCTCCGCCTCCTGGGTTCAAGCAATTCCCCTGCCTCAGCTTCCCAAGTAGCTGAGATTACAGGCTCTTGTTACCACAACCGGCTAATTTTTGTAATTTTAGTAGAGATGGGGTTTCACAATATTGGCCAGGCTGGTCTTGAACTCCTGACCTCAAGTGATGCGCCCGCTTTGGCCTCCCAAAGTGCTGAGATTACAGGCATGAGCCACTGCACCCAGCCCATAATTCTTTACTTCCCAAATTTTCTACAATGATCACATATAATTTTTTAGATAGAGAAAAATATTTTCTTAAAAAGGAGTGAGGAAACAAAGTCAGTCATAAGATAACTGGCTCCTGAGTAGATATCAGCCTTGTCCATCCCTCCTGAGCATCCAACCATTTCCAAGATAGCGTGTCCCTTCCCAGAGCAGTGGGATATTAATGGCATGATGCTACCAGTGCACTTCTAACCAGAGCACATTCTTTGGAGTCTGTGGAGTTTTTTGTGGCCCTAAGCAAGAATATAAACCTTTAGTGCCAGCCACATAATCTACATTACAGTAGTTGGGCAATTTCTCTGGTATCATCTGGGGAATTAGCCCTGAGCTCTAGATGACAGGATAAGAGGCTGGCTTCCTGACAGTCGAATTCCCCATCTTTCTAATCTCATACTCTGGTTATTTTAATTAGATAATTAACCTGGATCTCTATGTCTCTGTTCTGCTCTCTGCTCCTGCCCTACCATTCTGAAATGGAGCCTCCTTCAAATCCTGACACCTGCTCAGGAGGGGCTCAATAATGCAAAATGTGATAAAATGAGGCATATCAAATACATAGGTATGTAGTTTCTGTGATGGTGCTTAATTTCTCAATTGGCCCTTTAAGATTCAGCTCTCTAGAGCCTTCCCTTACTCTGCTAGGCTGAAGCAGTTCATTTATTTGTTCATTAAACATGTACTAATTGCCTACCCAACATCAGATACTGTGTTAGGTAATGGAGAAGGAGAATGATTAAGACAAAATTCTTGCCTTCCAGGAGTTTACATCTAGATAACCAAATAACTATAATGGGGATAATCATAAAGGTATGCATAAAATCCATACCACAGTGGACAGAAGCCAATATCTGACTTGGGTCTTTAATGATGATTAGGAATTTGCTGAATAGTTGTGAGGGACAGGAAGGGAACTGGAAAATATTTTAGGCAGATAGGACAGCATGTATAGAGGCATGGAAGGCAGAGGCTATATCTTAACCAGCTCTGTTTCCCTAATTTATCTAGGACAGTGCAGGGCACACGGTGATCACCTCTGAATATTTGTTGAATGAATGAATGAATGGCTGCTTTTGTTACTAGAGGCTTCTACCCTTCCTTCTTCCCTTCATCCCTTCCTCCCTCCCTCTCTTCCTCTCTTTCTCTTTCTTTCTTTCTTTGAGGTGGTTTCACTCTTGTTGTCCAGGCTAGAATGCAATGGCACGATCTCGGCTCACTGCAACCTCCGCCTCCTGAGTTGAAGTGATTCTCCTTCCTCAGCCTCCTGAGTAGCTGGTATTACAGGCATGTGCCACCACACCTGGGTAATTTTGCATTTTTAGTCGAGATGGGATTTCTCCATGTTGGTCAGACTGGTCTTGAACTCCAGATCTCAGGTGATCTGCCCACCTTGGTCTTCCAAAGTGCTGGAATTACAGGTGTGAGCCACCATGCCTGGCCAACTACTTCAAAGGAGTATCTCTGCAAGTCCAGTAAAATTTTTTTTCTTTTTCTTTTTTTTATCAAGATGGGGTTTTACCATGATGGCCAGGCTGGTCTTGAACTCCTGACCTCAGGTGATCCACGCACCTCGGCCTCCCAAAGTGCTAGGATTACAGGCGTGAGCCACTGCGCCCGGCCCAGTAAATTTTTTTAAATTTAAATGTACTGGAGTTGCATAAATTTAAATTAAAAAAAAATCTAAACATAAATACAATTTACCATTTATTAAGCTTAATTCTCACAGATCTAATACCCAAGCTAGTTCTCTATATGAGATCTTTATTCAAAAATGTATGGACACGAAGGGGGAATGCAGTATACACCAACAAAGTGACTGCCTGGCTCACAGGAATTTCTCTTCCTGTAAAATGTCTCTTTACATAGAGTAGACCCCCAGCAGCCACATCTCTGCCTTCTTACCCTGCTGTCTCCCTCCTCCCCTATCCTGCCCTACCTACATAGCTGACTGATACAGGGGTAAACCATATGACCTGAAACTTGCCAAATCGGGGTCCTAAGAGAAATTAAGTGGTATTATGGGAGGCTCGGCCATGACATCAGCCAGGAAAGAAAACAGTTTTCTCTGAGACAGAACAAAGCTGACTCATTTAGAAGTCAAGACAGAGAGACAGAGTCCTAGCAGTGTTCCAGTCCCTAGAATCTACTGTCCCCATGGCTCTGCTGCACCCTATCCTTCCAGTGGTTATGTAAATAACCTTAGCATCCTTCCAATAAATTCCTTCTTTCTGCCCTTGCTGGTTTGAGTTGCATCTCTGTGACTTGTAGTCGGAAGACCCAACTAACAAAGGGAATGAAGACACGAACTGGGATGCCAGCTTACCGAGCTTCTCTGTGGCTTCCACACAGACACTAGGATACATGCTCTCAGTATAAGTTGCCACCAGAAGATACAGATGAGTCTTCACGACAACTACACCAGTGTTCTCCTGGATAAAGAATAAAAGAGAATATGCTGCTCTTGGTTCTAATCACAGGACCAGTGGTCATGCTTCGGCTATGTTTTTCACTGTTTCTTGATTTCCATATATTTATTTATTTGTTTTTGGACTGTCCACTCTTTTCCATCGATTTAGTTGCCTTTCATCAACAAGTTTTAGACTGTTATCGTAATGGTGGATGGATTTTGAAAAAGTTCTGCAACTAATTATCATATACTCCTATCCCAATTAGAACAACTGATGTAGGCCAGGCACGGTGGCTCATGCCTGTAATCAATCCCAGCACTTTGGGAGGCTGAGGCGGGCAGATCACCTGAGGTCAGGAGTTTGAGACCAGCCTGGCAAACATGATGAATACTAAAAATAGAAAAATTAGCCAGGCGTGATGGTAGGTGCCTGTAATCCCAGCTTCTCGGGAAGCTAAGGCAGGAGAATCGCTTGAACCCAGGAGGTAGAGGTTGCAGTGAGCCGAGATTGCACCATTGCACTCTAGCCTGGGCAACAAGAGTGAAACTCCGTCTCAAAAAAAAAAAAAAAGAACAACTGATGTAATGCAAAGGAAGTACATTTTGGAATTGGACAGCTCTGGGCTTGAATTCCAGTGCCTCCATTTTCTGTTGCATGAATAAGGGTTATTTAACCTTGTTAAGCCTTGGTTTCCTCATCTGTAAAATGAGGTTATTTAGTTATAATGTGAATGAAGCATATCTAATTCATAATATAGGGCATTCAATGAATGATTTTCATCTCCTTCATTCCTTATAAGCAACAGAGAGCTGAGAGGTTTTTTTGTTTGTTTGTTTGTTTGTTTTTCTGAGATAGAGTTTCACTCTTGTTGCCCAAGCTGGAGTACAATAGCGTGATCTCGGCTCACTGCAACCTCTGCCTCCCAGGTTCAAGTAATTCCCCTGCCTCAGCCTCTGGAGTAGTTGGGATTACAGGTGCATGCCACCATACCCGGCTAATTTTTTGTATTTTTAGTAGAAACAGGGTTTCACCATGTTAGCCAGGCTGGTCTCGAACTCCTGTCCTCAGGTGATATGCCCACCTCGGCCTCCCAAGTCCTGGAATTACAGGCTTGAGCCACCGTGCCCGGCCACTGAGAGATATTTTAAGAGTGGAAGTTATATATCTATATCTATCTATTTACTTTTTTTAAAAAGGAAGATGTAGAGTATGATTGCTGGACTATAGTGTAAAGAGTTCAGGCCAGGCTGAGTTAATAGATTCTGCAATGAACATTTCTCAAAACCAGGCTCTCTGATAGGACTTTCTTTCACATATGTCTTCCTGGCACTAGACTGCTATCTCAGACAGTGCCTCACGACATTAATGGATTTAATCTGTTTTACAGAGAGGATCAGGCAGGGCAAAGAAAATTGGAGGCAAATTCTTTTCTTTTACTCAGCTGTCTTCAAATCTTGAGCACTCACATTTTTGGCATAAAGAGAATAGTCATCTGCCCGGACACATTTGTAATCCTTTTCCTTGAAATACAATCCTTCTCTTCGGGCTTGCAAAGGGTTCTTGGCAAATCCATTCACCAGTGTTCGGACATCACTGGGCATTACCTGGAGAGGTTACATGGTTAGAACAGGAGTCAACCAGCTACGGCTGGTGGCCAGCCAAATTTAGCCCACTGCCTGTTTTTTTATGGTCTGTAAGCTAAGAATGGTTTTCATATTTTTAAATGGTTGGGGGAAAAAATCAAAAGAAGCATAACACTTTGTGACACTTACAAATTATATGAAATTCAAACTTCAGTATCCATAAATATAAAATTTTATTGGAACACAGTCACATTCATTCTTTTATGTATGGCTGTTTTTCCTTTACAACTGCAGAGTTGAGTGGTTGTGACAGAGACTCTATGGCCCTGTGCTATAATTTGAATCTCATGTTGAAATCTGATCCCAACGTTTGCAGTGGGGCCTAATGGGAGGTGTTTGGATCATGGGGGCATATCCCTCATGAATAGATTAATGCCCTCCCTGTGAGGTGGGAGAAGCTGTGAGTGAGTTTTCACTGTATTCGTTCCAGGAGAGCTGGCTGTTAAAAAGAGGCTGGCACCTCTCCACTTGCTCTCTTTTGCTTCTTCTCTCCCCCTGTGATCTCTGCACATGCTGGCTCCCCTTTATTTCTGCCATGAGTGGAAGCACCCAAAGACTTTCACAAATGACCAGTCTTCCAGCCAGTAGAACCATGAGCCAAATAAACCTATTTTTGCTATAAATTACCCAGCTTCAGGTATTCCTTTATAGCAACACTAAACTGACTAAGACGCTTAGAAATGTAAAATATTTATGTGGCTCTTTACAGAAAAAGTTCTTTTTTTTCTTTTTGACCGAGCCTCACTCTGTCACGCAGGCTGGAATGCAGTGGTGTGATCTCAGCTCACTGCAACCTCCACCGCTTGGGTTCAAGCGAATCTCCTGCCTCAGCCTCCCAAGTAGCTGAGACTACAGGTGTGTGCCACCATGCCCAGCTAATTTTTGTATTTTTAGTAGAGATGGGGTTTCACCATGTTGGCCACGCTGGTCTCAAACTCCTGACCTCAAGTGATCCACTTTCCTCAGCCTCCCAAAATGTTGGGATTACAGGCGTGAGCCACTGCCGCCTGGCCAGAAAAAGTTCATTTAACATTCACGTCTGGGGCTGGGCTCGGTGGCTCATGCCTGTAATCCCAGCACTTTGGGAAGCCAAGGTGAGTGGATCACCTGAGGTTGGGAGTTCCAGACCAGTCTGACCAACATGGAGAATCCCGTCTTTACTAAAAACACAAAATTAGCCAGGCGTGGTGGTGCATGCCTGTAATCCCAGCTACTCAGGAGGCAGAGGCAGGAGAATCGCTTGAACCTGGGAGGCAGAGGTTGGGGTGAGTCAAGATCGTGCCATTGCACTCCAGCCTGGGCAACAAGAGCAAGACTCCATTTCGTAGAAAAAAAAAAAAAAGTCATTATCTGGGCCAGGCGTGTAATCCCGGTGCTTTGGGAGGCTGAGGCGGGTGGATCACCTGGGGTCAGGAGTTCAAGACTAGCCTGACCAAAATGGTGAAACACCATCTCTACTAAAAATACAAAAATTAACCGGGCCTGGTGTGCTTGTAATCCCAGCTACTCGGGAGGCTGAGGCACGAGAATTGCTTGAACCCGAGGTGGAGGTTGCAGTGAACTGAGATAGTGCCATTGCATTGCACTCCAGACTAAGCAACGAGTGAAACTCCATCTCAAAAAAAAAAAAAGTTATGTCGTCTTCATGTTTTGGAATAACGGAAATAGTAAATCAAAAGTCTTATGTCCAAACTTGTTTTTTCTTACATTAAAACCTGGTGATGCCACAAACAGGCTCTGCTCCTGGATTTTGATGAGGGCTGCACTGTCCACATGCTTGGTTCCCAAGAGGGTGTCTAACAATAAGCTTTGCAAATGGCTCATGTTCCCTCAACTCTGAAAGGGAAACTGCATTTGAAGCCATTGACTCTGGCTAGCTTTTAAACGGCACGTGAATACAAATGTCCCTAAGACACTTCGGATAGTCTTAAGGTCAGCAAGTGTACTTCGAAAAGATACATTGTGAAAACGGTGGTTCATCATTCAGAGCCCACCAATACCCAAAGAGGAAAACAGAATCAGAAAAATCACAGCTCACACAGAGTAGGTTATGAAGCTGAGTTTGGAAAATGATAGCCTCATGATTTTCTGGCTATGTCAATGGTTTACATCAGGATCACCCGGGATTTAAAAACAAACATTGCACACTGAGAAAAACCCTGTAAAATAAAAAATAAACAAAAAACAAAACCCAGCCAGGATGGAGAGCTACCCTGCTAAGTAAACAGGACTAGAAGAGATATGCGTGGTCATGAACCCACACATTCCCTTCCCGGTGACCTGCATCAGCGCCAACTATGAACGCTGATCAACATCCCAATGGACACCTTGAAGGCACTTAAACCCACATTTCCCGCACAAGTCCCCAAGCCTTGGACCCCCCTATTAGGACCTCCGGCACAGGATCCCCTTTCCCGCCACTGCCTTTCCGTGGTTTGGTGCCCGGAGCAGGACCGAAGGCGGGACAGGGGAAGGTGAGCGGTGAATTCCCGGACACCGAGGACTCGAGGGAGCGGACGCCACCCCGCTCCCTGGTGCTCCGCAAGGTGCCAGCGACCGACGACCCGCCCGCCAACGGACGCGGTTGGGGGGATGGGTGGCGGCGGCGGGATTGGCCAGGCCACGCGCAGGTCACGGAGAAGCAGGGACTTCAGCCCCTTCCGCAAACCAAGACCCGCCAGCTAGAGCCGCCGCCCAATCCCTTTTGGCTTGAAGCCGTCCTCCGCCGCCCCGGCGCCGCCCGCTCGCACTCGCTGTGGAACCCGCGGCGGAAGGGGCGGAGGGGCCGCGCGGCGCTGCGCCCGGGAGACAGTGGGCGCCAACATTCGCACGTTCCGCAGAGGCGGGCGGCCTCTCTTCCTGCCTCAGCCGAACGACGCCGGGGCCGTCGGGCCGGGCCCAGGTGTGGCGCAGGACGGCCACGGGCCTGCCGGCCTTGGGAGGGCAGAGAGGTGCCTGTTGCGGCCGGTGACCTCCCCGCCAGGCCGGGCGGTCCCCGCGTACAACGTGCCCTCGCGGGAGGCCCCCAGCCAGGGGCTGGCGTGGAGGCGCCCGACCAGCCGAGCGGGTGGGAGGAAGGGCCGGGAGTGGGCGCGGTGGGCAAGAGCGGGTGCGGACCTCGACGACTTCCCCGCCCTCCCCGCCTCGGGGAGGACTTCGGGCCTCTCACAGCCCGAAGACTCGCAGACTTTGACTGAAAACCCCCTTTCCTTCTCCAAGCAGCTTAGCCTGTGTTCTGTAGCCAGAAAATTGCAGTTCTTCCCACTCAAGGCCACCAAAGTCAGAAAAGTCCTGCAAATAGGCTCCTAGAGGCCAGGCTGAAGCTGCCACACTGGCTGGAATGGGCCACCTTGGAGAGGGACGTGGGAATTCATTCCAAGGAGCAGGGAGATTCTAAGAGCATCTCGCCGGCTTACAAAAGAGGCAGGCTCTGAAGCCGCCGTCTGGAGCCTGTGGTGAAGCCTTCTTGTTAGGGAAACTGGATGGTTTGTGTTCAAAATCCATTTCGCGTGTGTGCAAAGCCACAGGAGTTATTAAACAGAAGGGAAAATTCAATGACTGAAATTTTCAATACTAAATAAGCTGATTTTTAGTTTTTCTAGGGACACTGTTATTTGTGACCACAATGAAAAATGGAGACAGTGATGATCTGGTAACTGGCACACTTCCCAAGCTCAAGAGCTCAAAAGAATGGTTGGAGCCCAGGCACCTTTGTTTTATGGAGGTATAACAAATAGTGTGGGATTTGGAGACTTTTTTTTAGCTGGGTCGTTGCAGTGGGAAGTGGTTTGTGCTAAACATGTTGTTTTTTTCTATTTTTTGTTTTTATTTTATTCTGTTTATTCCCTTCACTTTACTTTGTATATTCATTTTGCTGTTTCTTTTTCTAACATCTTAAGGTGGAATCATAGATCATTGATTATATACCTTTTTAAAAGTAGCATAGCTATAAGTTTCTCTTGAAGTACTGCCTTAGCTGTATCACCCAAATTTTGATATGACGTATATATTTATTTATATTTATTATTGAGACAGGGTCTTGCTATATTGCCTAAGCCGGAGTGCAGCGGCATGATCATGACTCACTGCAACCTTCGCCTCCTAGAATCAAGCCATCCTTCCACTCCCTAGTAGCTGGAACTACAGGCGCACACCACCATGCCTGGCTAATTTTTGTATTTTCCGTAGAAATGGGATCTCACTGTGTTTCCTAGGCTGGTCTCCAACTCCTCGGCTCAAGCAATCCCCTCAACCTTGGCCTTCCAGAATGCTGGGATTATGGCTGTGAGCCCTTGCACTCAGCCAGTTATATTGTTTTTAGGTTGTAGTTTCTTTTTTCTAAACAGCTTTATTAAGATATAATCGATATACAGTAAACTGCATATATTTAAAATGTGCTTCCTGGCACTGTGGCTTATGCCTGTAATCCCCGCACATTGGGAGGCTGAAGTGGGAAGCGCTTGAGCCCAGGAGTTCCAGACCAGGCAGGGCAATGTACTGAGACCCTGTGTCCACAAATGAACAAACAAAAATAGCCAGATGTGGTAGCATACACCTGTAGTCCCAGCTGTTTGAGAGGCCGAGGCAGGAGGATCACTTGACCCCAGGAGTTTGAGGTTGCAGCGAGCTGTGATTTCACCACTGTATCCCTACCTGGGTAACAGACTAAGACTCTGTCTCAAATAAGTGTACAAACTTGGTAAGTTTTGACATGTATACACACGAAACCATCACCACAATCAAGATGGTGAAGATATTCAATACTCCCAAAGCTGCCTTAATATCCTGTCCGTTTGTAATCCCTCCCTCCCTCACATCCCCTCACCATTGATTTTCTTTCTTTCTCTTTCTTTTTCTTTCTCTTACTTTCTTTCTTCTTTCTTTCTTTCTCTCTCTCTCTCTTTCTTTCTTTCTTTCTTTCTTTCTTTCTCTTTTCTTTTCTTTCTTTCTTTCTCTCTTTTTATTTTGCTTTCAAGTCTCGCTCTGTCACTCAGCCAGTAGTGCACTGGCATGACCTCAGCTCAACGCAAGTTCTACCTCCTGGGTTCAAGCGATCCTCCCACCTCAACCTCCTGAGTAGCTAGGATTACAGACCTGTGCCACCACACCTGGCTAATTTTTTTGGATTTTTAGTAGAGATGGGGTTTCACCATGTTGGCCAGGCTGGTCTCAAACTCCTGACCTCAAGTGATCTGCCCTCCTTGGCCTCCCAAAGTGCTGAGATTACTGGCATGAGCCACTGCACCCCACCTCTGCTTTCTGTCACTCTAGTTTATGCATTGAAAAAATTGTATACAAATGGAATCTTGACAATATATATTTCTTTTTCTTCTCTTTGGCTTATTTCACTCATTGTAATTATTTTGCAACTCATCCATATCGTATGTATTAATACTTCATTCCTTTTTTCATTGAATGCTATTCCATTATATCGACCCAATTTATTCATCCTGTTTATGGACATTTGGGTTGTTTACAGTTCGGGGTGCTATTACAAATAAAGCTGTTATGAACATTCGTATGTGTGTCTTTGTATGGACATATGCTTTCATTTCTCTTGGGTAGATATTTAGTTGTGGAATGGCTGGGTCATGTGGTAAATGAATTTTAACTTTTTATGAAGCTGCCAAACTAGTTTTCAAAGTCATTGAATTATTTCACATTCCCACTAGTAGTGTGTGAGAGTTCCAGTTGTTTCATAATCAAGCCAATATTTGGAATAGTTCTACTTGCTTTATCGTATGGCCTTTTTAACTCAAGACATTCTAAAAGATGTATAGTGACATCTCATTGTGGTTTTAATTTGCACTTCCCTAATGGCTAATGATGAGCATCTTTTCAGCTCTTACTTGCCATTTATTTATCTTCTTTCACGAAGTGTTTGTTCAAATCTTTTGCCCACTTTAAAATTGGTAATTTTAAGTTGGGTTATTTGTATTCTTATTGTTGGGCTCTTATTATTGAGATATACTTTACATGCCTTAAGATTCACTACTTTATACAATTCAGTGTTTTTTATTTTTTAAAAATTCTGAATTTTTATTTTCAATGTTTTTTAGTATATTCTCAAATTTGTGCAACTGTCATCACTATCTAATTCTAGAACATTTCATCACCCCCAAAAAAAAACCTCACACCTTTCAGCAGTCACTCCCCATTCCCCTCCCCCTCTGGCTTTGGCAACACTAATCTACTTCCTGTCTAAACAGATTTGTCTCCTCTGGACATTTTATACAAATGGAATCATACAATATGTGGTCCTTAGTGACTGCTTTCACTTACTATAATGTTTTCAAGATTCTTCCATGCCATAGCATAATGAGTGCTTTGTTTCTTTTGATGGCCAAATAATATTCCATTGTCTCAGTACCACATTTTGTTTATTCCTTCATCAGTGATTGGACATTTGGGTTGTTTGTAGTTCTTTGTTATGAATAATGCTGCTATGAACATGTGTGTGCAACTTTTTAGGTAGCATATGATTTCAGTTCCTTTGGGTATGTAACCTAGGAGTGGAATTGTTGGGTCATATGGTAACTCTATGTTTAACTTTTTGAGGAACTGCCAAACTTGCCCACCGCAGCAATACTATTTTAAATTTTCATAGCAATGTATGAAGGTTACAATTTCTCCACTGCTCAGAGTTCATTGAACTTCTTGTATCTGTGGGCTTACAGTCACTGACAAATCTGGAAAATTTTTAGCCATTTTTCTTTTTTTGTCCAGCTGAGTCTCACTCTATCACCCAGGCTAGAGTGCAGTGAAGTGATCTCAGCTCGCTGCGACCTCTGCCTCCCAGATTCAAGTGATTCTTGTGCCTCAGCCTCCGAAGTAGCTGGCATTACAGGTGTGCACCACCACGCCTGACTAATTTTTGTATTTTTAGTAGAGATGGGATTTCACCATGTTGGACAGGCTGATCTTGAGCGCCTGACCACAAGTGATCCACCTGCCTTGTCCTCCCAAAGTGCTGGAATTACAGCATGAGGAACCGAGCCCAGCCTATTTCTTAAAATACTTTTTCTATTCTCTCCATCTTTGGGGAAATACAACTATATGTACAATAACTTGCTTGAAGTTGTCCTGTAGCTCACTGATACTCTGATCATTTTCTTCAGTTTTCCCCCCATTCATTTCATTTTTGGAAAACTTCTATTGGTATGCTTTTAAGTTCACTAACTTTCTGTGATGTCTAATCTGCTGATAAACCTATCTACTATATTTTTCATCTCATGCATGGTACTTTTCATCCCTAGAAGTTTTATCTGGATCTTTTTGTTGCTGTTTTTTGTTTGTTGCTGTTGTTGTTGTTGAGACAGGATCTTGCTATGTAGCCCAGGCTGGTCTTGAACTCCTAGCCTCAAGTGATCCTCCTACTTTGGCCTCTCAAAGCACTGGGATTACAGGTGTGAGCCATCATGCCTGGGCCTTAGTTCTTTTTCAAACATTTTCTTCTGTCTCAACATGTTTACTCTTTCCTCTAGCTTCCTTAACTTATGAACTACAGGAATAATAACTATTTTAATGTCCTGGTTTAATAATTATAGTGTCTTGGTCATTTTTGGGGCAGTTTTGATTAACTTTCCTTATTATTATTGGTTAAATTTTCCTATTTCTTTGCATACCTGGTGATTACTGGTTAAATTTTCCTATTTCTTTGTATGTCTGGTGATTTTTGATTGAATGCAAGACTGTGAATTTTAACTATGTTGAGTGCTGGATATTTTTGATTTGCCATAAATATTCTTTTTTTTTAAGTACAGCTGCACAGATTTCCCAAAAATATTCTTCATTTTTTTCCTGGGATTCAGTTAAGTTACTTGGACACAGCTGGATCCTTACAGTTCTTGCCTCTACAGGACCACAGCAGCATCTACTGTAGGTCCAATTTTGTTTCAGTACTGATACAAAACCTCTCCAAATACTCAACTCTATGCTCTTCAAACTATGGGTTTTTTTTTCCCCTCTCCGGCTGATGCTAAAGGGAACGAACACTCCTAGGACTGTATGACCTCTAGGGATTGATTCTCTGATTCTTTCAGGTATTTCTTTGCCCATTTTTCCTTTGGATAATTTTCTCACAAGGCATATAGTGTTTACCATCAGCTGAAGACTCAAAGGGACCTCTGCAGACTTGACCCTTTGCAGCTCTCCAGAGCTCCATCTATTTTGTAGCTTTCTTCACTCTAGTACTCTAACCTATGAACTTCAACTGCTCTCCAACCTATGAATGCCCATCTCCCCTCCTCAATTCAGGTAGACAGTTGGGCTGTTTGTTTTGTTTCTCAGGGGCCACTGTCCTTTGCCTGATGTTCAATATCTTGGAAACTTGTTTCATCTATTTTCTTTTTTTTCAATTGTTTCAGGTGGGAGAGTGAGTCTGTTCTCTGTCACACTGTCTTGTCCAAAAGTGATTTTTTTCAAATAGTTGTTTTCTGCTCCATTCTTTTACTCCTCACTTCTGCAACTCTAATTATCCATTTGTGGAGTTTTTTGATATTGTCTCATAGGTCACTATGACTCTGTTCATTATTTTCTAATCTTTCTGCTTCCTTTATTTTTCAGATTGGGTAATTTCTAATGATCTGTCTTCAAGTTCATTGACTATTTTTATGTCATCTCTAATCTGCTGCTAACCCATTGAAGTTTTTCATATTTAAGAACTGTATTTTCCACTTGGTTTTTTACAATTTCTGTTCTCTGCTAAGATTTTCTATCCATGAATTATGAGCATATTTTAAGCATAGCTATCAAAACTGTCCTAAAATCCTTGTCTTCTTTTTTTATTTCAGATTTTCATATCTAAGATAATTTTCTTTGTTTTTCTTATTTTACTTTAAGTTCCAGGACACAAGTACAGAACATGCAAGTTTGTTACATAGGTATACATGTGCCATGTTGGTTTGCTGCACCTATCAGCCCCTCATCTAGGTTTTAAGCCCTGCATGCATTAGTTATTCATCCTAATACTGTCTCTCCCCTTGCCCTCCACCCCCCGAATGGCCCTGATGTGTGTTGTTCCCCTCCCTGGGTCCACGTGTTCTCATTTTTTAACTCCTATTAATGAGCGAGAACATGTGGTGTTTGGTTTTCTGGTTCCTGTTTTAGTTTGCTGAGGATGATGGCTTCCAGCTTCATCTATGTCTCTGCAAAGGACATGATCTCGTTCATTTTTATGGCTGCATAGTATTCCATGGTGTATATGTACCATATTTTCTTTATCTAATCTATCATTGATAGGCATTTGGGTTGGTTACATATCTTTGCTATTGTAAATAGTGCTGCAGTAAACATACATGTGCATGTGTCTTTAGAGTAGAATGATTTATATTCCTTTGGGTATATACCCAGAAATGGGATTGCTGGGTCAAATGGTATTTCTGGTTCTAATATCCTTGAGGAATTGCCACACCATCTTCCACAATGGCTGAACTAATTTACATTCCCACCAACAGTGTAAAAGCATTCCTATTTCTACACAGCCTCACCAGCATCTATTGTTTCTTGACTTTTTAATAATTGCCATTCTGACTGGCGTGAGATGGTATGTCTTTATGGTTTTGATTTGCATTTCTCTAATGATCAATGATGTTGAGCTTTTTTTCATATGTTTCTTGGCCATGTAAATGTCTTCTTTTGAGAAGTGTCTGTTCATATCCTTTGCTCACTTTTTGATGTTTTTTTTTTTTTTTTCTTATAAACTTGTTTGTTTTTTGTAGATTCTGACCTTTGTCAGATGGGTAGATTGCAAAAATTTTCTCCCATTCTGTAGGTTGCCTGTTCACTCTGATGATAGTTTCTTTTGCTGTATAGAAGCCCTTTAGTTTAATTAGATCCCATTTGTCAATTTTGGCTTTTGTTGTAGTTGCTTTTGGTTTTTGTCATGAAGTCTTTGGCCGTGCGTATGTCCTGAATGTTATTGCGTAGGTTTTCTTCTGGGTGTTTATGGTTTTGGGTTTTACATTCAAGCCTTTAATCCATCTTGAGTTAATGTTTGTATAATGTGTAAGGAAGGGGTCTAGTTTCAGTTTTCTGCACATGGCTAGTCAGTTTTCCCAGCACCGTTTATTAAATAGGGAATCCTTTCCCCATTGCCTGTTTGTCTGGTTTGTCGATGATCAGATGGTTGTAGATGTGTGGTGTTATTTCTGAGGTCTTCATTCTGTTCCATTGGGCTATATGTCTGTTTTAGTACCAGCACCATGCTGTTTTTGTTACCATAGCCTTGTAGTATAGTTTTAAGTCAGGTAGCATGATGCCTCCAGCTTTGTTCTTTTTGCTTAGAATTGTCTGGATTATATGGGCTCTTTTTTGGTTCCATATGAAATTTAATGTAGTTTTTTCTAATTCTGTGAAGAATGTCAATGGTAGATTGTTGAGAATAGCATTGGTCTCTAAATTACTTTGGGTAATTTGGCCATTTTCATGATACTGATTCTTCCTATCCATGAAGATGGAATGTTTTTCCATTTGTTTGCGTCCTCTCTTATTTCCTTGAGCAGTGGTTTGTCGTTCTCCTGAAAGAGGTTCTTCACATCCCTTGTTAGCTGTATTCCTATGTATTTTATTCTCTTTGTAGCAATTGTGAATGGGAGTTCATTCATGAATTGGCTCTCTACTTGTCTATTTGTGTATAGGAATGCTTGTGATTTTTGCACATTGATTTTGTATTCTGAGACTTTGTGGAAGATGCTTATCAGCTTCAGGAGTTTTTGAGCTAAGACAATGGGGTTTTCTATATATAGAATCATGTCATCTGCAGAAAGAGACAATTTGACTTCCTCTCTTCCTGTTTGAATACACTTTATTTCTTTCTGTGTCTGATTGCCCTGGCCAGAACCTCCAGTACTATGTTGAATAGGAATGGTGAGAGAGGGCATCTTTGTCTTGTGCTGGTTTTCAAAGGAAATGCTTCCAGCTTTTGCCCATTCAGTATGATATTGGCTGTGGGTTTGTCATAAATAGCTCTTATTATTTTGAGATATGTTCCATCAATACCTAGTTTATTGAAAATTTTTAACATGAAGAGATGTTGAATTTTATTGAAGGTTTTTTTCTGCATCTATTGAGATGATCATGTGGTTTTTGTCATTGGTTCTGTTTATGTGATGGATTATGTTTATTGATTTGCGTATGTTGAACCAGCCTTGCATCCCAGGGGTGAAGCCGACTTAATCGTGGTGGATAAGCTTTTTGAGGTGCTGCTGGATTCGGTTTGCCAGTATTTTATTGAGGATTTTTGCATCGTAGTTGATCAGGGATATTGGCCTGAAGTTTACTTTTTTTGTGTATCTCTGCCAGGTTTTGGTATCAGGATAATGCTGGCCTTATAAAATGAGTTAGGGAGGAGTCTCTCCTTTTCAATTGCTTGAAATCGTTTCAGAAGGAATGGTACCAGCTCCTCTTTGTATCTCTAGTAGAATTCAGTTATGAATCCTTCGGTCCTGGGCTTTTTTTTTTTTTTTTTGGCTGGTAGGCTATTAATTACTAGCCTAGGAGGCCAAGGTCACAGTGAGCTGTGATTGCACCACTGCACTCCAGCCTGGGCAACAGAATGAGATCCTGTCTCAAAAAAAACAAAAAGAAGAAGAGTTATTCAGGAAGAGAAGAGATAGCAGAAGGCTATTTGGTTGGTAGGCTATTAATTACTGACTCAATTTCAGAACTTAATCTATTCAGGGATTCGAATTCTTCCTTGTTTAGTCTTCTGAGGGTGTATGTGTCTAGGAATTTTTTCATTTCTTCTAGATTTTCTAGTTTATTTGCGTAGACGTGTTTGTAGTGTTCTCTGATGGTAGTTTGTATTTCTGTGAGTCAGTGGCAAAAATATCCCTTTTATCATTTTTTAATGTGTCTATTTGATTCTTCTGTCTTTTCTACATTATTAGTCTAGCTAGTGGTCTATTTTGTTAAGGTTTTCAAAAAACCAGCTTGTGGATTCACTGAGTTTTTTTGAAGGTTTTTTTGTGGACGATCAGTATGTTTTATGTATTCAAAAAGCCTCAAATAGAGGCCTAATTTAATATATTTTTACCCAGAAAAGTAAAAGCATTTTATAAGATGTGGAAAAAAAAAGTGGGTTCTAACTACCTGACTCTGGGAAAGTCATTTGACCATCTTGAGATTCAAAATGCCTATGAGCTGTGTTACATTTTGCTGTAGCCAAGAGCAGACAGATTAAAATAGTCTTTAAAAAGCACTTGGTGGGTTGGGCACAGTGGCTCAAGCCTGTAATTCCCACACTTTGGGAGGCTGAGGCAGGCAGATCACTTGAGGCCAGGAGTTCAAGACCGGCCTAGCCAACATAGCAAAACCTGTCTCTACTGAAAATACAAAAATTAGCCAGGCGTGTGTTGCACACCTGTAATCCTAGCTACTTGGGAGGCTGATGCATGCGAATTGCTTGAACCCTGGAAGTGGAGGTTGCAGTGAGTCGAGATGGCACTGCTGCACTCCAGTGCCTAAGCGACAGTGACATAGCAAGACTCTGTCTCAAAAAAAAAAAGTGCTTGGTGATATGATTTGGAGTAGACAAACTGCATACGTAGAGAACGTTCCAGGGATATGTCTGTCACGCAAAATATAATGATTCCAGATAGCACTAATAATTTTTGAAGATTTTCTTTTCAAAGTTTAATTCTGTCCTTTCAGGTCTTAGCTAAAGAAGATACTGATGCAGCTATTCAATCAATATTATACATAGAAAATTATATAACTAAGGTAAGAATTGGCTATGAAATGCATCTCAGTTAAAAATTGAATGCAGTTTTTCCTTTTTATATGTAGCATATTCTATAAAAACTATTTAGAAAATATGGAAAAATAGAATTAAGACCACTCCCTTGCACCTGGAATTAACCTTAAGGGATCTCTGAGATTGCTTCAGTGGATTTCCTCTCTTCCTATACTTTGTGAGAATTCCTTCACAAAGAGGTGCAAGAATTTCCCTCTATCCACTTGTTTTTTTGTTTGTTTGTTTTTTTGAGACGGAGTCTTGCTCTGTCGCCCAGGCTGGACTGCAGTGGCGTGATCTCAGCTCACTGCAACCTCCACCTCCTGGGTTCAAGTGATTCTCCTGCCCCAGCCTCCTAAGTAGCTAGGATTACAGGCATGTGTTACCATGCCCGGCTAATTTTTGTATTTTTAGTAGCGACGGGGTTTCACCATGTTAGCCAGACTGGTCTCAAACTCCTGACCTCAAGTGATCCACCCGCCTCGGCCTCCTAGAATGCTGGGATTACAGACGTGAGCCACCGAGCCTGGCCAAGTTTTAATTTTTCTATAGAGATGAAGTCCGACTATTTTGCCCAGGCTGGTCTTGAACTCCTGGGCTCATGCAATCCTCCTGCCTTGGCCTCCCAGAATGCTAGGATTACCAGTGTGAGCCACCGCATCTATCCTAAATCCTCATTCTTAAAGGCCCAGCCCAAATGCCTCCCACTTTGGGAATCTTGGCTTTGAAAAAAAAAATCATTTCTTTCAATGTATGCAATATAAAAGTAAATATACACAATATAAAATTTCCCATTTTAACCATTTTTTTTAATTTTTAAATTATTTTATTTTAAAAATTTTTGTTTCTCATTTCAACCATTTTAAGTATACTATTCAGTGTCAGTAATTACATTAATAGTGTTGTGCAACCATCACCACTATTTCCAAAACTTTTTCATTACTCCAAACTGAAACTTTGTATTTAATAAGAAATGACTCCTCATTTCTCCCTCCCCCAGGCACTTGGTAACCTCTAATCTACCTTCTGTCTCTATGAATTTTGCCTATTCTAGATTTTTCATATATGTAGAATCCTATACTATTTGTCCATTTGTGTCTGGCTTATTTCACTTTGGCATATTGTTTTCAAGATTCATCCATGTTTTAGCATATATCAGAACTTCATTCCTTTTATGGCTGAATAATATTCCATATTACACATATAAATAAATGTGGTTTATAGATACCACATTTTGTTTATCTGTTCATCTGTTGATGGATACTTGGACCATTCCGCCTTTGGGCTATTGTGAATAATGCTGCAATGAACATTGGTGTAGGGGTATCTATTTGAGTCCTGGATTTTCATTCATTTGGGTATATACCTAGGAGTGGAATTGCTGGGTCTTATGGTAGGTCTGTTTAAATTTCTGAGGCCCACCAAACTGAGACTCTTTTAAGAATCTAGGAAATGGTTTTTCTCTCCTCTGTCTTCAGTTATTTTATATATAGTATGCCATATATATATGCATCATATATAAATATACATCTTGCTATATTCCTCCTCCCACTGTTTGTGGATTTGTTTCTTAGGGATGGGTTTTTACTATGTTGCCCAGGCTAGAGTACAGTAGCCTGATCATAGTGTACTACAGTCTTGAACTCCTGGGCTCAAGCGATCCTCTAGGTTCAGCCTCACAGGTAGCTAGAAATATAGGTAGGCACCACCTCACCTTGCTTTTGATTTGTTCTTTAGTCTTTCTCCTCAGGGAGAGCAGGCATGTTGCCTCAACTACCTGTGTTTTCCTTGTTTGCAGCAGAGTGTATGTCACATAGTAGAAGTTAAAGCCAAAGAAATGATTGAATTAATGAATGTCTTCGTGAGTTATTCTTAGGAGTGATTTAAACTTATGAAGTTAAGTTTTAAGTTTTTGAAAACTTAAAACTTAAATTTGGAAAATTTTAGAACAAGAAAACTTTAGGATAATATATTTGTCTTTTCTATCACTGTTTACTAGGAACTAGATAAGTATTTACAACATCAAGCCTTCTTAAATGCAAGAAGAAAGGAGATGTTATATAAAAGATGGCTCGACCACGTGGCACATCCTCTTCAGAAGAAAATTATAGAAAAAGTTTGCTCACATGAGAAGATTGAAAAAAGGAGGCAAGAGGAATCAGATAGCTTTATAAAACATGTAAATAAAAAGGTACTAAGAGATCATTTGATGCTTTTTTCAGTTGATTTAAAACCTAATGTCATCTTTGTTCATTTGTAATTATCCAGTCAGTCTGTCCCTTTCCCCTCTACGTATGTATAATCTATACCCTGTTATAGAATAGCATAAAGTATTCTTAAATCCAGGGCATTTGGAAAGGACAGAAAAGGAAGATTAGATTTGGATTAATTGTATACATTAGAACCATTTTTCTGTGTTTTCCCCATGTAATTATTAATTTTAATTATCAAGTTAAAAAATTTGGGCTGGGTATGTGGCTCACACCTGTAATCCCAGCACTTTGAGAGGTTGAGGCGGTAGATCACCTGAGGTCAGGAGTTTGAGACCAGCCTGGCTGACATGGTGAAACCCCATCTCTACTAAAAATACAAAAATTAGCCAAGCATGGTGGCGGGCACCTGTAATCCCAGCTACTTAAGAGGCTGAGGCAGGAAAATTGCTTGAACCTGTGAGGCGGAGCTTGCAGTAAGCCGAGATCACACCACTGCACTCCAGCCTAGGTGATAGAGCAAGACTGTCTCATAAATAAATAAATAAAATAATTTGAACTCTAGGTTCAGGACATATTTTTCTTTTATTCTGGAACTTGATTGTTTGCAAAACTCTAAAATATAGCTGTTCTAGCATTTTTTTAAAATCTGAGATGTTTGACTAGTAAGCATTTAAGAACAAATTCCCAAATATTTTAGTGTTCCAGCATTCTTTATTAAAATCTTACAAATTTTAAGTAGATTCCTCCCTCACTGTACTTTATTGATTGAATAAATTAAATTTCAAATGTAGACTTCTCTTTCCTTTTGCATTTGTCACTGATGCCACTTTCAAGCATAGGAATGATACTGTGTGTTTGACTCTCAAGTCCTGATATGCTCAAAATTAACTGTGCACCTCTTGTTCTTGTGTGTGGTTTTATTTCCTTGCTATAGGGAAATGCATTTATAGAACATTATGATCCAAAAGAGTATGATCCCTTTTATATGAGCAAGAAGGACCCCAATTTTCTGAAGGTAGGCTAGATTTCTTTTTTAACTTTGGTATTATGTGTTTGGTTGTTTTGAACAGCCTTAATATATGAGCAGTCTTTAAGTGATTCCCTAAAAGTGCAGTAACATTTTAAGCATAATTTCTCATCACCTGATCTTAAAAAAGAACAAATAGCCAAAGGCCAAAGTAAATTAAATCTCTGTAAAAATGGAAAATATTAGATAATGATTGGGTAATACGTAATGTTTAAAAATTCCATAGACTTTTACATTTGTTACAAAAGTAACACATTTTCATGGTAGATAAATGAGAAAATTAATTTTCAAATTAAGAAAATAAAAAACCAAAATTCCATTACCCAGAATTAACTCATTATAATGTTAACTCATTAACATTTTTCTGTATATCTATCTAGACTTCTTTCTATATGTGTGTATATATACACATTTTTATTTTACAAGAATGGAGTTACATTTGATTTTATAATGGGCTTTCCTTCCCTCGATAGTTTATTATTTGCTTCTTTGTTAAAAAATATAAACATATAATTGTCTTCATTGCATGGTATTCTGCTATTAGCAGAATTAATTAACCTTGTACTGAAGGATTAACCAAGTCTTAGGGTTTTTTTCCCATTTTATTCCACCTTTGCTGCCACTGTGTGAGGTAAGTCACAGATGAGACAAGTGAGGCTCAGGCCACATGTCAAAGTCACCCAGCTGTCAATAGCAGAGCACAGATGTGATTTTTTTGTTTTGTTTTGTTTTTCTGAGACAGTCTCACTCTGTTGCCTAGGCTGAAGTACAGTGGCGTGATCTCTGCTCTCTGCAATCTCTGTCTCTTGGGTTCAAGAGAGTCTCCCAGCCATTCTCCCAACGTCAGCTTCCCAAGTAGTTGGGATTACAGGCATGTGCCAGCATGCCTGGCTAATTTTTGTATTTTCAGTAGAGACAGGATTTCACCATGTTGGCAAGGCTGGTCTCAAACTCCTTACCTCAAGCAATTTGCCAGCTTTGGCATCCCAAAGTGCTGGAATTACAGGCTTGAGCCTCTGCTCCTGGCCTTATCTTGTATAAAATGTTGTTTTGAAATATATATACATTGTAGAATGACTAAATTAAGCTAATTAACATATATGTTGCCTCAAAAACACCAGTTTTTTTCTAAGTGAGAACACATAAAATCTACTCCCTTTGCAGTTTTCAAGAATACAATACATTGTTATTAAATATAGCCATCACGTTGTACAATAGATCTCTAGAAAAATTTTATGGCAGCCAAGCAAGGTGGCTCATGCCTGTAATCTCAGCACTTTGGTAGGCTGAGGCAGGTGGATCACCTGAGGTCAGGAGTTCAAGACCAGCGTGGCCAACATGGCAAAATTCCATCTCTACTAAAAATACAAAAATTAGCCAGGTGTGGTGGCATACGCCTGTAGTCCCAGCTGCTCAGGAAGCCAAGACAGGAGAATCACGTGAACCCCGGAGGTGGAGGTTGCAGTGAGCCAAGATTGAGCACCACTGCACTCCAGCCTGGGTGACAGAGTCAGACTCTGTCTCAAAAAAAAAAAAAAAGAAAGAAAAGAAAAAAAAAATATTATGGCTGAAAAAGTATAATTGTATTACATTCAAGTGAATTTAGCGACACAAATTATTTGTTAATAAGATTTCTTGAACATTTAAAAAGATACCATTTTTAAATGGTACTTAGGGAATACTTTTTATCCTTTTTGGAGAGGTTTTATTAGAACTGGTATTGGTCCTCATGTGTCAAAATCACTGAGAAGTCCAATATTAATTGTTTCTGGAGGTCTCCAACCTTAAGTTGTACAGTCATGCTGTGGGCTTTTGTCATCCCCCAAAATGGTCCCACAGCCTCCCAATTCTTGGTGGGACACATCTCTGGTCCCAGGCCCAGGTTGTACTGTGGTTGCTATTCCTTATGATCACATGCCATGGCTTAGGTGCTGGCCACATTTGTAGACCCAGCATTGCTGTTTCATGTCTTCAGATCCAGGTCCTTGCCCACGTCTGGCAGAGACACCACCTGAGAGCATCTCGGGTAGACTCCACAGGCTGGGTTCCTGGTAATCTGCTCTGTACTCTTTATGGACCTGGCACCTCCCAGACCCTGCTCCTGAGCTGCTGCAGAACATGTATGCTTGTCCTTATTCTCAATTCTGGGTTTTCCAGTGGAGATAGTTAATGTTACCTCCTTTGCCCCTTTTAATTTCCTCAGTACAGGAAAGGTTCATCCTGCCCCTTCTTTCAACAGCAGGGATTGAGATGGTCCAGAGCATCTGGCTTCAGACCAGCCCAAATGACCTTGTCTGTCTTCCTTTCCTGGGAGTGGAACAGATCTGACTTTAGGAACACAGAGGCTTGATTCCTTCCTTCAGATGGATCTTCAGCATTTCTTTGAATGTGCTTTGTGCAGCTTTACTTTAAAATTAACTTTATTAAGTCTTCGTCCTTCAGTACACATCTTTTAGATATTCTTTGTGATGAAATGGAAGTATGCGAAGAGCACTTCTGCTGCTACTGAAATACGATGATTGCTTGAATTGTAAGCTGAACTGGCTGCTTTTTTTTTTCTTCCATGAAACACTGTTTTTACTTGAAAGAATGCCTTACAAACTATGGTTAGTAAGTCCTGTGTATTTGGCAGGTATTTTCTAGAAAATGAATGAAATCACTTGTCACTTCAAGAAAGACTACTGACGATATTTGTTGCCAGTGATAAAATGTGAGCTTTCAAGCAAAACATTTGGAATTTTAGAAAACTCAATATTCACCATCAGAAGTGTGACAGTGTCCCAATACTCAAAATATCTTACTGGTGAAATTGGTAATGATATTAATGAATGTGATTCTTTGATATTAAATAATGAAATGTACAAACATTTGGAAGATCTTGCATAACTCCATGATCCAGTTTTCTCCCAAATGTTACAAAATCATGCATGGGAAAAAGATTCATTCAAAGTGCAAGATAGACTAATGGACTTAGTAGAAGAGTATGAAAAATTTATGCATATGGTTTCAGATTCCACATCGTAACTAGCCTTTAAGAAGCTACCTCTTGTTGAGTTTGGATATAGTATCAAAAATGAATATCCACAATGAGCTAAAAAGGCTGTTAAAATACTCCTACCTTTTTCAACTACATATCTCTATATGAATTTTCTTCATATATGACAACTAAAACAAGAAATCTCAACAGATTGCCTGCAGAAGCAGATATGAGAATCCATCTGTCTTCTATTAAGCAAGACATAAAGAAGTTTACAAAAATGTAAAGCAATGTTACTCTTCTCATTTTTTGTTTTGTTTTGGGAAATATAGTTATTTTTCATAGAAGGATATGTTAAACATAATAGGCATATTATTATTTTAAAATTAAAAAGCAATTTAAAATTTTCTGTTTTAATTTCTAATATAGTAAGTATCAATAGATCTAAGCCATCTACACAAAAGTTATTTGGATATAACAACAACAATGTTTTGAAATAAAATAGTTACAGAACCACTGTGTAATAATACCTCCATTTATGATGTACAGGGGCTTGTCAGTAGAAATAGGAGAGTCTCAGGACTTACAATCGTTGTTAAAACTTTAGATTCTTCTTTGTTTTTATCTTCAATTTAAAATTTGGTCCGGGTGTGGTGGCTCACGCCTGTAATCCTACCACTTTGGAGACTGAGAGGGGAGGATGGCTCAAACCCAGCAGTTTGAGACCAGCCTGGGCAACATAGGGAGACCCTGTCTCTACAAAAAAATTAAAAAATTAGCTGGACATGGTGGTGCACACCTGTGGTCCCAGCTACTTGGGAGGTGGAAGTTGGAGGATGGCCTGAGCCCAGGAGGTTGAAGCTGCAGTGAGCCACTGCACTCCAGGCAGGGCAACAGAGCGAGACTCTGTTGGAGAGCTTCAAGATGACTGGCTCACAGCATCTGACACTCACCTTCTTGACAGAAGAACCAAAATAGTGAGTAGACAATTGTACTTGGAACACATCTTCTAAGAGAGAACACTGGAATTCCAAGAAATGACAAGGAAACATCAAGGTTAAGAAGGAGAGGGAGGTGAGGCAGCCTGCTTGGCTCTGAGACTAACACGGGGCCTGTCTGGAGATGCAGAGGGCCAAGGTGTGTGAGCAGCTGGCAGTAACCTTGCTAACCTCAGCGCGGGTGCCACGGCTCACTTTCTTGCATCCGGAAGACAGGCCCTACCTGTAGCATCACCTAGGCTGAAATTTACACTCCGTAGCTGCCTGCCTATGCCTGTTGCCACTGAAAGCAACCGCACCCTCCCCAGCAGCAGGGACACAGCACAGCCACCAGCTTCCCTACCAGAGTACACTGCAGGGGGCTGGGGATCGCCCTGCCCCATCCACCATCATTGGCAAGAGCCCACCAGCCTGCTGCTACCATCACAGCTGGCACCCTCCTACATGCGCCAACTGTGGGTCTAGAGACTGGCTCACTCAGCCTGTTGCAGCCGCTGCCAACACCCATGTGGACCACTTGGGAGAGTATCTCATCACTGCTACTGCCATTGCCTGTGTCATGTCCACTGCCCAGGGGTTCAAAAATCTACCCATTCATTTAACCCACTACAGCCACTGCCTGCACCCAAGCAAGCTACCTGGAGACCCAAGAACTGGCCCACCTGAACCCGTAGCACCAGTTCCAGTGTATGCTGCTCTGAGGACCAAGGCCAGGTACGCTTAGCCTGTCACTGCTTTGCTGATGCTGAGGACTGGCCCGCCCAGCGTCCCCATCCCCAGCAAAACCTCACCACAGCCTTCAACAACTGTACCCTAAGCCACCGAGGAAAACACAGACACTACTGACACTGTTTGCAGCCAGAGAAATCATATGGAGACTACACTGCTGCACACAATCCAGGATCAAAGCCAAAGTGTCCTACCCATCCAACACCATAGACACATCTTCAGGAAAAAGTCCTCCTCTATGAAAGCAAATCAAAAAACAGGAAGAAGCATCCGTTACCCCAGAGGCACAGATGTCATGTAAGAACACAAGAAACATGAAAAAGCAAGGCTCTGACACCTCCAAAGGAGCACAGCTCTCCAGCAGCAGAGTCCAGTGCCATTTAAAATTTGATCTGCTCTTCATATATGAATAGGTCACATACAAATACCTGAAAATGATAGTACCTTTCTTTGTTCCTTTTTATAGTGAGTTAATATTTTCTTAATATTTTATAAGTAGCACTCTTCAAAACTTCTGTAAAAGTAAAATTATACTGGGTAGTCAGATCACTGTTTATTTCAACTCTAATAGTCATTGTTAAAACTTGTGCACTGAATGAAGAGACCCCCCCCCAAACAGGTTTTGTGTGAGCAACATGGCTGTTTATTCACCTGGGTGCAGATGGGCTGAGGCCAAAAAAGGGCGTCAGCCAAGGGCAGCAGGATAGAGTTGGTTTTATAGATTTGGGGTGGGTAGTGGAAAGTTGTAGTTTAGGGCAATTTTTTGCAAGCTGGGAAGGGGTCATAGGATGTGGAGTCAAGAGGTTGACCAAGGTCGGTTACAAAGTCCAATGACCTTATCAATTAGCGGGGAAATAAGGAACAATAGAGATTATCTCAAAGTTAAGTAGGTGCAGCAGGGGTTGATCATTTCTTCAGTCTTCCGGGAACTCATCTAGAGTGTCTGTGCAGGAAACAGAGGTTAACATGGCATCCATGGCACCGTCAGTCAGCGTAAAAGACCTTACAGTCATGATGTGTATTATAATTACCCCTGAAAAACTAGCCTGATGAGGATTAGAAAGATACATGAGTGACCTTTTAAGATTGTGGTAGAATTTCACTGACTAGGCCTACATGGTGAATGTCGCTGTTCATGAATCCTGTTTTTTCTTATGAAGAACTGTCATTTTGATACTGATAATATTGGCCTTTAACATAGATTTAGTGCTTCCATACCTTGGCTCACAAATGATCTATATTTTGAATAACTTGGTTAAGTTTTGAGTAATGTTAGTTATGTTGTTGATTATCAGTGTTAGGCATTAAGATGAATATATGGATATATTTTTTCTTTTGTGCATGGGAAAGCAATTTTTTAAATTTGGGAACATATGATAACAAAAAAAATAGTTTTTGAAGACTGAACTCACACTTTGAAACAAGAGCTAACCTTGTCTCTTTGACTGGAGGGCCTTGTTAAGAGAGTTATTGATATGACCCCATCTCTTTGTAAATTATTAAATATACATAATGGTAAGCCTGCTATTTGTAAATACTATATTATTTACTCTTCTGGCATAAGAGCCATCCATATGTGGATGCTTAGAATAGACTGAAAATATTTACTACTCAGACTTGCATCTCAGTCCTCAAACAAGTGCCTCTCTTGTAGGTCACCATCCCACCACTTCGTGACCCTTTGAAAAAAGCACAATATGACAAGGATAATGAAAAAAGAATTCTTCTTCAGTGTGAGACTGGTACTTAGTTCCTAATTGTTATGTGATTTTATAGCCCAAGAGCCATGGCAGTTGCCTTTAAGGATGTTAACTTAAATTTTTATTCTTCCTGCAGGCAAAATGTATACAATGAAAGAATTCAAAGAAGTTGAGAAGGCTCAGCTGCATTCCAGATTCCCACAAATTTCTAATTCAAGGAACTTTATGACTCCAAATGAGTGGCTAAAACTGCCTACAGGTTACATAGAAAGTGAATTTTGTAAAAGGAGAAGGTAATGGTTAATATACTAGAAATTATAGAACTTTTGGACTTTGAAAATTCTTGAGACTGATGTAAAATTTTTTATAGTTATTTTTTAAATTTTCCTTTTTCTTTTCTTTTTTTTTTTGAGATGGTCTCATTCTGAAAATTTCATTTTTCAGTGAAAAATCTGTAATTCTTATCTTTGTTTCTCTGTATGTGATGTTTCTTTTTTCTTGAATACTTTTGGGATTTTCTCTTTCTCTTTGGTTTTCATTAGCTAGACTATGATCTGTCTCTATTTGTTTTTTTCTTTCTATCTTAATGTTCTCTCAAGTTCTTGCATGTGTGGTTTTATGTCTTTTATTATTTTGGGGAAATTCTAGACCATTGCCACTTCAAATATTTCTTATTCCCTATTCTCTCTGCTTTTTTTCTTCCTTCTGAGACTCCAATTATATGTATATTAGACCACTTGGTGATGTCTCACAGTGCCATAGCTCTTACTCTGTTCTGTTTTTCCACTCTTTTTTCCTTATTTGTATTTCAGTTGGATGATTTCTGACTTGTTTTTAAGTTCACTGTCCTTCCTTAGCTGTGTCCTATCTACTGAAGACCCCATCAAAGGAATTCTTCACCTTTGATATCATGATTTTTAAATTTCTAGCATTACCATTTTATTTTTTATATAGTTTTTAATTTATTCTGAAATTCTTCATCTGCTCATGCATGTTGTCCACCTTTTACACTAGATTCTTTACCATATTAATTATTTAAAATTCCCTATCTGGTAGTTCCAACATTAGGGTCATTTATAAATCTGGTTCTCTTGCTTGCTTTATCTCTTGATAATGGCTTGTTTTGCCTTGCTTTTTTTTTTTTTTTTTTTTTTTTTTTTTTTTTTTTTTTTTTTTTTTTTTTTTTTTTTTTTTTTTTTTTTTTTTTTTTTTTTTTTTTTTTTTTTTTTTTTTTTTTTTTTTTTTTTTTTTTTTTTTT
>PVKP010010788.1:0-12424 GCA_004027715.1 Plecturocebus donacophilus | reverse complement strand
AAAAATGGACTTGCCTTTTCTTCTGTCAAGCATTTGTGTGGAGGATTAGGCTTATCTAGTTGGAGTTGAATTGGCTTTGGGTATTGTTATTGCTGTTGTTACCTTTAGTGCACCACAGGCTTCAAATACCTCTAATGGTTTAGCTGCTTTGTCTTGTGCTTAGGATGGAGGTGGGGTACCAGAAGGATTTTCTCAAGTGTTTCTGCTCCTCCCTCAGTGTTCAGCTACCCGTGCAAGCTGGCATCATAGAGGTGGAGGGGTGTTCTCTCCATGTTCTTGCCTCTCCCATGGGAGTATACTGCTGTTGCATGTTGCTTATTGCAAGGCTCCTAGTGGAGGCAGAGAAATATCTTATGTTTTTCTCATTGAGCTTCAGTTTTAGACAAGCCCTATGTGCTTAAGCCACAGGAGCAGGGCTTTCCTGAAGCTCCTTTTTCTTATCCTTTTGGCAGCCAAACTTGACCTTGTATCTATGGTTGTTCTTGGATGGCAGTTTCCTCTCTGTCTTCCAATGACAGCAGATATCTGCTTAGTATAGGAATAGGAGTCTTGATGTCATTTTAAAAAAATTTTAATCTTAATTTTTGTGGATACATAGTGGTTGTATATATTTATGAGGTACATGCAATGTTTTGATACAGGCACGCAATTGATAATAATCATGTAAGTAAAATTATGTATCCATCCCCTCAATGATTTATTCTTCATGTTACAACAAATTCAATTATACCCTTTCCATTATTTTAAAGTGTACATTTAAAGTGTTATTGACTATAGTCCCCTTGTTGTGCTGTGATATACTGGATCTTATTCATTCTTTCTATTTTTTGTCCCCATTAACCCCATCCCTACTTACCCTTCACCCTCTCAATACACTTCCCAGCCTCTGGTAACCATCCTTCTGCTCTCCATCTACATGAGTTCAATTGTTTTGATTTTTAGATCCTATAAATAAGTGATAATGTGATATTTGTCTTTCTGTGCATGGTTTATTTCACTGAGCACGATAACCTCCAGTTCCATCCATATTGTTGCTAATAACAGAATCGCATTCTTTTTTATGGCTGAATAGTACTCCATTGTGTAAATGTACCACATTTTCTTTATCCATTCATCTGTTGATGGACACTTAGTTTCCTTCCAAATTCTGGCTAATGTGAACAGTGCTGCAGTAAACATAGGAGTGCAGAGATCTCTTCAATATGCTGACTTCCTTTCTGTTGAGTATGTACGCAACAGTGGGATTGCTGGGTCATGCGGTAGGTCTATTTTTAGTTTTCTGAGGCTCCTCCAAACTCTTCTCCATAGTAGTTGAACTCATTTACATTCCCACCAACAGTGTACAAGATTTCCCTTTTCTCTACATCCTTGCCAGCATTTGTTCTTGCCTAACCTTAGATATAAGCCATTTTAACTGGAGTGAGATGGTATCTCATTGTAATTTTTTTTTTCTTTTTTTTTTCTTTTTTTTTCAGATGGAGTCTCACTCTGTTGCCCAAGCTATAGTACAGTGGCCTCTGCCTCCTGGGTTCAAGCAATTCTCCTGTCTCAGCCTCCCAAGTAGCTGGGACTAGAGGTGCACACCACCACGCCCAGCTAATTTTTGTATTTTTAGTAGAGATGGGTTTTCACTATATTGGTCAGGCTGGTCTCGAACTCCTGACCTCAGGTGATCCACCTGCCTCAGCCTCTCAAAGTGCAGGTGTGAGCCACCGTGCCTGGCTTGTGGTTAATTTGTAATAAGGCTTTCCTTCTCTCAAAAATCTGATGCCATAGTATTGGCTTCTTTGTGCATCGGACAGCGTGAGCCACCGGACCCAGCCTGGTTTCTTTCTTTTTATTTTTTGTAAATCTGTTGTTGGTTTTTTGATCTGTGGTTACCATGAGGCTTGCAAATGCTATCTCGTAACCCATTATTTTTAACTGATGACAACTTAAAACTGACTGCCTATACAAACACACGAAAAGAAAACCAGTGAAAACACTATGCTTTAACTTTGTCCCCCTGCTTTTTAACTTGTTTCTCTTTGTGTCTTATTGTACTATCTATTTCTTCAAAAGTTGTTGTAACTATATTTGATTGGTTCATCATTTATTCAATTTAAGATAAGAGTAGTTTACACACCACCTTTGCAGTGTTATATTATTCTGGGCTTTTCTGTGTGCTATTACCAGTCAGTTTTGTATCTAGAGATGATTTCTTCTTGCTCATTAACATCCCTTTCTTTCAGATTAAAGGACTCCCTTTAGCATTTCATATAGGACAGGTTTGTTGTTGATGAAATCCCTCAGCTTTTGTTATTTCTCTTCTTCTGCTGGGTTTGGGTTTAAATTGTCCTTGTTTCTCCAGTTCTGTGAGGTATGGCCTTAGATTGTCTATTTGTGCTTTTTCAGACTTTGTGATATAGGCTTTCCTTTTAGCACCACTGTTGGGAAAAGCAGCAAAGGAGACTTACAGAGTACCTACATAAATTGGTTATGAGTAACACATAAACAAGGAACAACAAACTGCAGAAGGCCGCAGGAGGCCTCTGAGGAGGAAGGCCTCTCCATGTCTCATGTTCTGGTGCAGGGTGACCTAGGCTCTGTTACCATAAACATTATGATCAAGGATGTAAAACCCCTTTGTAGCACTATGAAGTAGCCAGATTTGTAGACTTTTTGTAAGGCCCGTGTTCCATCAGCTGCACGTAGATAATGTGCTAAAGATAACCGCATGTTCTTGTTTTGTGAAACTCCCAAACTGCCACTGTTATCAGTCCTTAGAATGACACACCAGTTCTGGTTCACTGATTCACTCCACCATCACCCTCTCCCCACCATCACTCCCCTACACTATAAATCGAAGTGATTGTAATCAACAAATAGTGTGGATGATCAGAGCTCGGGGCCTTCACTGCCTCCTCCAAAGTAATAAGTGATGGCCCCTGGTCCCACTGTCTCTCTTAATCTGTCTTTTTCTCAGTCCTTTGTCACCACTGAACTCGGGGTATCCATGGGTGATATAGGGCTGGCTCCCTACATTCTGGTGCCCAGCCTGGGTCTCATGGATCCCTGCATTCTGACACCCAACGTGTAGGGCTCATGGATTTCCTACACACCACTTTTGCTGAATCCCAAAGATTATAATAGGTTGTGTCACAATTATCCTTCAGTCCAAAGAATTTTTAAATTTCCATCTTGATTTCATTGTTGACCCAGTGATCATTCAGGAGCAGGTTATTTAATTTTCATGTATTTGCATGGTTTTGAGTATTCCTTTTGGAGTTGATTTCCAGTTTTATTCCACTGTGGTCTGAGAGAGTACTTGATATAATTTTGATTTTCTTAAATTTACTGACACTTGTTTTGTGGCCTATTATATGGTTTATCTTGGAGACCATTTTATGTGCTGATGAATAGAATGAGTTATACACTTCTTAACATGTGCTAATTTTGTTTCATCTTCATAGAAACTTTATTTGATAGGTACTATTACCTATCAAATGACTTAATACCTTGTCAATTTTAGAGCAGTATTTTTTTGCTTTGGCTTTATGTCAGAATATCCTGGAAAGTTAAGAAAAAAATTCTGACCAGGCATGGTGGCTCATGCCTGTAATCCCAGCACTTTGGGAGGCCAAGATGGGTGGATCATCTGAGGTCAGGAGTTTGAGACCAGCCTGGCAAACATGGTGAAAGCCTGTCTCTACTAAAAATACAAAAATTAGCTGGGCATGGTGGTGCACACCTGTAATCCCAGCTACTCAAGAGGCTGGAGCAGGAAAATCACTTGAACTTGGGAGGTGGAGATGCAGTGAGCCAAGATCATGCCACTGCACTCTAACTGGGCAACAGAGTGAGACTCTGTCTCTAAATCAATCAATCAATCAATAAAATTCAGATAGCCAAGCCATACCCTAGACAAATGAAGTCAGAATCTCTGAGGGTGGGACCTAGAAATCAGTCTTTTTTAAAGATCCTCAGATGATTCCAATACACACTAGGTTAAAACCTCTTATTTATAGCCATATAGCCATAAGGTGGTAGATTCAGAAACTGAACTCAGGTTTCTGACTCCATAGTCTACATTCTGAAACACAGTGCCATACTTTCCCTTCTGTTGCATGGCGCTACTGGGGTGAAGTGTGGCATGTCATGTTACTGCCCAGCTTAGTCTCTTTAGTGATTCCTGTGTCCCTCTGTTAAATGTGATCTCTTTAGTATGACATATAAGATTGGGCTGATTTTTCCCTACCTTCTACTCTGTACTCCAGCAATACCAGGTCTTCCACAGCTACCTAAATAAATGGTATTCTTCACAGATCTGTGCCTTTGCACATGCTGGGCTTTCTCTCTGAACCTCCTTTTTTTTGGGGAAAACATTGTTTCCAAGACTCTATTAAAATGCCACTTTAAAAATTTCTCTCTGAAGTCGTTCCAAACCACCTCCTTACACTAGGCTGTACAGATTAGTCTCTCTTTTGTCCCACCATGTACTTTTTCGTGGATCATAGAGTTTGCACCTGTTTACTTGTCTGTGTAATGAATGAATGGAAGACCAGTCATTGAATAAGTCTGTGAATCTAGGTTGTAGCCGTTTTGCAAAGAACCTTCAATACTAGCTAACAAATTGGGAGTTTATCATGTAGGGAATGGGGAGTCAGTAGGATAGCTGAGGAGGGAGTGAGATGCTGGAGATGGTGATTTTAGAAACTTTAATCTGACATGTGAAGTATATGACAATTTGGATATAGGATAGGACTGGAGGCTGGAGATCACTGAATAATTTTTTTGAAAAATAAGAATCTACATTTGTGGCATTAAGAGCCTTAGGATGGTGGCAAGGGGAATGAAACAAAGAAATTGATATGATGACACAAAGGAATTCTAGATTTTGGTGATTACATTTGGAAGGCCAGGGAGAACTAAGAGTCGGAGAGGAGTTCGAAGTTTTGAGAATTGCTATTGTATGCATTAGTTTACTGGGCTTGCCATAACAAAGTACTACAAACTGAGCAGCTTGAAACGACAAGAATCTATTCTCCACGGTCCTGGAAGCTGGAAGGCTAACATCAAAGTATTGGCAGGGTCACTCTCTTTAAAGACTCCCTGTCTCTTTCCTAGCTACTGGTGGTTGCAGCAATCCTTGGTGTTCCTCAGTTTATAGCCTTATCTCTGCAGTCTCTGTCTCCATCTTCACATTGTCTTCTCTCTGTGTCTGTGTCCAAATTCCCCTCTTCTGATAAGGACACCTGTCAGTGGGTTAGGGTCCACCACCCTAATTCAGTATTACCTCATTTTAACCTGATTACACCTGCAAAGATCCTGTTTCCAAATAAGGTCACATTTGTAGATGTCAGGGATAGGATTTGAAGCTACTTTTCTGGGTGCACACAATTCATCCTATAACATTACATTAAATCATCCATCAAAGAATCATGTACTGAGTTGTAATTGCCTTTAAAGAGCTCACAATCTAATAGAGAAGACAGATATTTAAACAGATCACTCTATTACAATGTGGTAAACATAATAATGCTGATATGCACATATTATGGACACACAAAGAAGGGTCAGCTAGCCTAACAGAAAGCAGACAAAGTTAGAACCCTGGATAAGAATAGAAAAATGAGGAGGAACAACAACAGTTCCTTGGGATTTAAATCACTCACTGCTTTGTTTTATAGTTTTATTAATTTAATAAATGATCTCTAGTTTGGGTACATCCAAAGGGAAACATCCCATCTGAAGTTACCAATAGGAGTTCTGTACAGTTATGTAGCAGATATAGATATGGGAGACAGCTACAAAGAGGAAAGAATTTAATATATATCCCGTCCCTCCTTCCATTTTATACCAAATTTCTGGGATCATTTTCCTTTTTTCTGAAGTTCAGCCTTTAAAATTCAATTTTTGTTTACTTTTAAAGATAATTTGATGAGCACACAATTCTAGGTTGACATTTATTTCTCTTAATGTTTTAAAGACACAATTCTCTTGTTTTTTGGCCTCTATTGTTGTTTTTGAGAAGTCTGCTGTCATTCTGATTTTTTGTCCTTTTTCTGTGGCTGCTGTTAAGATCTTCTCTTTGTCTTTAGGTGTCCTGCATTCTCACTGCTGGTGTCTGGGTATGGGTTTTGTTTTTTGCTTTTTGTTGTTGTTGTTGTCGTTTTGATTTGTCACTCGGACTGGAGTGCAGTGGCTCGATCTTGGCTCACTGCAGCCTCCACCTCCTGGGCTCAAGCAATCACCACTTCTCACCTTCCCAAGTAGATAGAACTACAGGCATACACCACCACACCTGGCTAATTTTTGTATTTTTAGTAGAGATGAGATTTCACCATGTTGTCCAGACTGGTCTCAAACTCCTGGACTCAAGCGGTCTGCCCACCTCAGCCTCCCAAAGTCCTGGGATTAGAAGCGTGAATAACTGCATCTGGCTGGATTTATTTTTATTTAACCTACTGGTATATATGTTGTGCTTCCTGGATCTCTGTATTCATGTTTATCATCAGTTCAGGAAAATATACAGTAATTATCATTTTAAACAGTAGCTTTTTCTTCATTCTTTGCATTCTGCTTCCGGGCTCAGATTAGATATATTAGGCCTTCTTATTATCTTAATATCTTTTAATATATTCTTTATATTTTCCATTTCCCTAGGTAATTTCTTTATATATATTTTCCAGTGTTCTAATTCTTTCTTCACTGTGTTTAATATTAAGATTTTAATTTCTTAAATTTCCTTTTCCCCCCAATATGCTTGTTCATTCCTGATAGACTCTTAGTGCTTTTTTATCTTGGTGATTGCATTTTATACTACATTCTATATCTTCTCTGTGTCAGCAAAAGACACAGAGACCCTGTGTATGTTCTACACAGGGCCAATATCACCCTTCCAGTCAATCCTTGCATGGGTGCAAGATTAGAGGACTCTAAGGTACCTGTCTGCCACCCCATGGCAAGGGACCAGGAAGTAGAATGTTTGGATTTTCTCTGGAGAAAAGCATTTTGCATAATGCTTATAAATGACACAATCTCTGGCTTCTTTTTACTTTGGAGTTTAAGCATTTGTGGATAGGGAATACTTTAAACTTTGCTTAGCTGATCCTTGCTTCTCAGTAAATAGTAAATCAATCTCCATCATGGTTTCAGAAACTCTAAAACAACTAATTTCATCCAAGAATGTATACCAGTTTAGAGAATGATGTTTTGGCCTCTATATTTAGCAGTCAGTGTATAATAATAATTCCTATATAGATGTTAAGTTAGTATTGCTTTCAAAACATTCTCATACCACCAGGTGTGGTGGCTCATGCCTATAATCTCAGCACTTTGGGAGGCCAAGGCAGGAGGATCAGTTGGGGCCAGGAGTTTGAGACTAGCCTGGGCAACAGGTCGAGACTCCATCTCTACAAAAAATAAAAATAAATCCCTTGGCATGGTGGTGCATGCCTGTAGTTCCAGCTACTTGGGAAGGCGGCTGAAGTGGGAGGGATCTCTTAAGCCCAGGAGATTGAGGCTGCAGTGAGCTGTGATACAATCACTGCACTGCAACCTGAGCGACAGAGATCCTGTCTCAAAAAACAACAGCAAAAAAGAACAAAAAAACCTTCTCACACTTGTTATCTTCTTAAAGGTTAAAGGTGAAAGTGAATTTTAACGACTGTAGTTTTGATTTGAAACCCTTGGCAAGATCTCCTTCTCTTCTGGAATCCCAGGAAGAAGGAAAAGCAGTTATTTACAAGTAAGTCTGCTTTTCCATAGCTTTGCTCTTCTTTTGCTAAGATGCTAGGCTGTGCTGCCATCCCCTGCCATCCTTTCACATTGCTGAGACAGCGCTGGGTCACACACCAGGCTCCATCGCGGCAGGACACCCGGCATCTCCCACCACTGTGTCTGGTGAGGTGGCAACACTCCCCAGGCTTTTCTGGTCTGAAAGAACAAGTAGCTAACATAGAAATAACAAGCGCAGAAATGGAAAAAAAATTGTTAACAACTTGTACTAAAGCTAAAATGGTAGGAGATTTAAAATTGAATCAGCATAGTATAAATGGCGTTTGGGACTGGTTTTGGTAGGTAGTAGCTCTTACAATATTGTGCCCAGAGTGAAAAGATGTTATAAATAGAGAAGTGGTACATACTATCAAATACTAAGCATGTAATGTGGGGAATCATCTCAGCTAACTAGTTATAGAATTAAAAGTAAGAGATGTCTCTACATAATTACGTAACTTGTAACTATCTGGTTAAAAGTAGTGCTGTCCCTCAGATATTGCTGGAGGGAATGTAAAATGGGGCAGCAACTTTGGAAAACAGCTTGGCAGTCTCTCAAGATGTTAAACATTAAATTATTATGTGACCCAGTAATTCCACTCCTAGGTTTCTACTCGGGAGTATTGAAAACATATATCCACATAGTATATCCACATAGAGGCTAGGACATGGATGTTCATAGCATCATTATTCAGAACAACCAAAAAAGTGGAAACAACCCAAATGTCTATCAACTGATGAATGGATAAACAAGATGTGGTATATCCATATAATGGAATATTACTTGGCAATTACAGAGAAAGAAATGCTGATACATGCTGCTACATAGACGAACTTCAAAACCATTGTACTAAGTGAAGGGAAGCCAATAACAAAAGCCTATAGTATTTTTTTAATAGAAAATGTTCCAAAAAGGCAAATCTATAAAGACAGAAGGTAGATGGTAGTTGCCTAGGGCTGGGGATGGGAGTGGAGAGTGACTTAATGAGCATGGGGCATTGGGGTTGATGAAAATGTTTTAAAATAAAATCGTGGTTGCATAACTCGATAAATATACTGAAAACCATTGACTTGTACACTTAAAATGAGTGAATTTTATGGCATATGAATTATACTTCATTAAAACTGTTGATAACAATAAAACAAAAGAACCTAGGAAGGTGGAGGAAAAGTGAGCTTATATGACTGTTTCTAGGAGATCAGCCTTCAATTTTCTGTTTCTAAAAAGTGCCCAAAGTAAGCTGCAGTAGTTTCCTTTTACTGAACAGCTTGGAATTTGTTGAATAAATACAGTGTGGCAGAAGCTGGAGGGCTTTTGGACATGCTGGTATGACCAGCAGAGAGAATGACTAATTGTCTCCCGAGGACCTGGGAGCTGGGTGATGGCTGGGGTGGACACTGGCCAACGTGGGTTACTGTCCTTGAGGTGTGGTTTAACCATTTGCTGGGGTGTCTCTTGAATAGGAGCCACAGTTGAGGGAAAAATGGAAGTCTCCAAACTAAGCCCTATTCCCTTGGTAGCTGAAGGCCTTAAAAGATAGAATGATTGATTGAAAAAATAGAATTGAGAATCACTCTTATATATTAGGGTCCAAAGGAGTAAGTTCCTTTTCAATCTCTAATTGCCAGAGTCTCAAATAGACCTGCTTGGGTAAGATTTTAGGATAAGCAGCATCTTAATTCTATTTAATTTTGATAAATGATATAAAAGGAGAGATTTTGTTCTCAAATACATCTTCTATCAGAGTGAGACCCGCATGTGAAGGAGAATATTGCATTGCTGGAGTAATGGGGGCTTATGTTTTAGACTAGAGGCTTCAGTCTAGACTCCCTCTGGAAGAAAGAGGAAGACTGGATTCTCTTCTGTGAATAAGGGAAGCATCCCAATTCTGGCAGCCAGGGTGGAGAAGCCATATTTGTCTTTAGCAGAGTTAGATCTTCTCAAGAAAGGCAAGCTGGACAATGCTGTGAGGGGGTCATTCACTCCAAAGGAGCCAAAGCTGTTTAAATTCA
This sequence comes from Plecturocebus donacophilus, assembly GCA_004027715.1. Classification (NCBI taxonomy): domain Eukaryota; kingdom Metazoa; phylum Chordata; class Mammalia; order Primates; family Pitheciidae; genus Plecturocebus; species Plecturocebus donacophilus. The sequence goes on along the minus strand of PVKP010010788.1, from coordinate 2,653 downwards.
GCAGCACAGAGGTTACAGATGAAACTACAACTAGAGCAAAGCAATACTATTTATTTGGGTTTATTTTCACAAAAAAAGTAAATATGTTTATTTTCACAAAAGTACATAAATTCACATAGAACTCATCAACTTCAAATTTAAATAAAAATAAGTGCTACAATTGAGAGTTAAGAGAATTCCTTCCTTTCTGGTCCCTTTCTGCAGAAACAAACGGTCATCCTGTCTACAAAAAGAACCGTTGTGTTATCAGGAGGCAAAGAATCCAAGTGCCAAAGAGGCCACCTCTGAAGGGCATTTTTCTTCCTTGAGCCTCAGCCAGGAGGTGGAACGGGAGGAAGACCAGGATGGGTAAGAGCTGGGGCTGTCCCATTTCATAATTCATAATGCGGCAATCGCTGATACCAAAACCTGAGCACCTGGGAATTCTCTCTGTATGGCAGGCTTCCAGGAATAGAGGAGGCCGTGGGGGATAGGTTAGAAGCAGCTGAGGGGCAGGTGCCCTTTATTCAGAGGGAACGGAGAGAACTGCCTGGGCCCCCTGGTGGAGCCACGTGATGGGAGTGCCCCCTGGTGGGTGGGCCACGCTGTCCAGGATTTCCTCAGCTCCTCTCTTGTTCCGCCATCTGCACCCTGTCTCTACCATTTACCACTTGGCATAGCCAAGCCAGGCCCCACATTTTGTTCCCCTTAAGGCAGTTGAGTTAGGTAGAACATTTTCAAAAGGACCAATACTAAATGAAAGTAGTAAAATTTAACAGATGAAAGCCCCATATGGAGAGATTGCCAGCAGCAGAGAGGAGCACCTGCGCTTCCCTCACTCGGCATCTTGTGACTCCTGATTGCATTAGGGCTGAGCGAGGGCTTGTTCTCTGTGGACCCTGGATTAGGCCCTGTGACTGGTGGAAAGAATCCGGGAGAAAACTCAGGAATAAGAATGGAGAAAGTGAGATTCAGACCAAAATTACTAGAAAGCCTTGGAAGTAAAGGAGGAAAATCAAACTGGGGAACCAGAAAACCCCCAGACCAGTTAATTAAAACCTGGAGTAACCAGGAGATCCAGAGTTTCCTAAATGAATGGGAATTTCTTGCATTTGAAGAGCTGAGAAGAAGAATCATGAATTATTCAGAGGAATTGCCCAGTGTCTCAAGCAGAAGGGCATAAAGAAGAGCCGGCACCGATGTCTCCGGCTGACAAGTTTGCAGGGCTCATGCTGGACTCCTAATGAGGCCAACTCAAGGCCAAGGAGCAACCCTGGCCCTATCCTTACAGAGAGGCCCTACACAGGATTCTGGGATACAGATAAAAGGATGATGCTTTTTCAGGTCCTCTCTGTGCAGACGTGATCATACCCCTAGCTCCTGAGTATCAGCCCTCGTCTGCTCTGAGGCTGCGCTGTTGGTCCCCTATGTGATCTCCAAGGATTCTTGGGTCTCAGACAAGAGCCCTCCACAGTAAGCTCCGTGCTTACTGTCTGCCATTGTCCCTGCAGCCCCTAGCCCTAGCAGCAGCTGTCAACCTCTTCTGACCCTGATCTAGGTTCTGAACGTAAAGACATTTAGAACCTGGATTCTTGGTTCTGTCTAAATGACCATGCAAGAGGACAATTGTATACCCTGGTGCATGACTCCTTCCTCTGCCAGCCCAACATAATGAAAATAAAATGTGCGGTAAATGAAGAGAAAAAGCCCCAACATTTAAAATGTAAAGTTTATAGAAATATAGGTATTGGGCCAGGTGCCATGGCTTGCGCCTGTAATCCCAGCACCTGGGAGGCCAAGGCAGGCGAATCACCTGAGGTCAGGAGTTCAAGACCAGCCTGACCAACATGGAGAAACCCCATCTCTACTACAAGTACAAAGTTAGCCTGGTGTGGTGGCACATGCCTGTAATCTCAGCTACTCGGGAGGCTGAGGCAGGAGAATCGCTTGAGCATGGGAGGCAGAGGTTGTGGTGAGCCAAGATCGCACCATTACACTTCAGTCTGGGCAACAAGAGCAAAACTCTGTATCAAAAAAAAAAATGTAGGTGTTTACAGAGCACAGATTTCTCATCTTAAGGTAATGATAGTTAAACTTGGTGGCGGTTTGACTGAACTAGCCGAGCTTATCCTTCCTGGGTCTAAGTGGATCTTCTCCCTCCAGTTCTCCCAACCAGAGTCAGCCTTTTAGGCATGTATTCTAGAGTCACAGCCTTCCTCCCCACTCCCAGTTAGAAACCAGCATGTGAATGTCCTGTTTTCTGAGAATCCTTCAATCTTGCCATCTTCCTTTCTGTCTGTCCATTTCCCCACTCCTATCTCTAAAGGATAAGGGAGCTATTTTTTTACCCATGAAAATGTATTAACCTATTCTTTTGTGTGTTTAGCTCCATTTACTGCCATGTTTTGGTATCCTCCCATGTGCTTATTTGCTTGCTTCCTCAAAATTTTAACACGCGCCAGCTCTGAGCCAGGCAGTGTTCGAGGGCCTGGAGACACGGTGGGAAAGAAAACAGAGATGGCTCCAATTTCCTGGAGCTTACATTTTGACGGGGAAATAGACCATAGTCAACCACATAATCATATAACATCACGTGAGTTAGTACTAAGTGCACTGAAGAAAACAGAGCAAGTAGAGGGGATGGGAACGGATGAGGGGGACTGTTTTAGGTGGA
>PVKP010010787.1:0-63599 GCA_004027715.1 Plecturocebus donacophilus | reverse complement strand
AAAAAAAAAAAAAAAGAAAAAAAAAACAAAAGAAAGAAAGGAAGAGAAGAAAAAGAAAAAAAAGATGTTGGCCAGGGCTGCAGCTATCTGAAGACTTGACTGAAGCTGGAGGGTCCACTCCCACAATGGCTCATCACCATGACTGGGAAACTATGCTGGCTATTGGTAGGAGGTCTTTATTTCTCCCCATGTGGAGCACTCAATAGTGTTATTTACAGCATGACAACTGACTTCCCCAAGAGTGCGAGATCCCAATAACAGCAAGGTTAAAGTCACAATGTCTTTTATAACTTAACCTCAGCAGTCACAGACTGTCGTTTCTATACTAATGTACTAGTTACATAGACCAGTCCTATTCAGGGTGTGAAGGGACTGCACTAGAGTATAAATACCAGGACAGAAGAATCACTGAGGATTAGTTTGGAGACCTGCTACTGCTGTCCTCCCTCTGGCCACCACAGATTTATGTCCCTACCATGTGAAAAATATACTCATTCTCTTCCAAGTCCCAAAAAGTTTAATATCATTCCAACATTAGCTCAGAGCCTGGAATCACCTCATCTAAATCATGCCCTAGTGTAGATGAGGCTCCTCTATTACAGTTTCTTAAGTACAGACCCTCATAAACAGGTTTTCTTGGTCCAAAGACCTGTCAACTAAAGAGAAAACCTAGCTGCCTGTATTAGTCCATTTTCACACTGCTATAAAGATTATTACCTGAGACTGAGTAATTACAAAGGAAAGAGGTTTAATTGACTCACATTTCCACAAGAAGCATGACTAGGAGCCCTCAGGAAACTTATAATTATGGCAGAAGGCAAAGGACAAGCAAACACCTTCTTCACAAGGCGGAAGGAGAGAGTGAGAGAGAGCAAGGAGGGGAGATGCCAGACACTTATCAAACAACCAGATCTTATGATAACTCCCTCACTATCACGAGAACAGCATGGGGGAACCTGCCCCCATGATCCAATCACCTACCACCAGGTCCCTCCCTCGACATGTGGGGATTATAATTTGAGATGAGATTTGAGTGGGGACATGGAGCCAAACCATATCACTGCCCTCCACACATCCAATATACAACAGTAGGAGAGGCATAGCTATGATAGCCACTACAGACACTCCTGCTTAAGAGGGAGGAAAACAGGAGGCACACTGATCCAAAGAAATTCTGAAATTTAGCTGGGCAAATGCTAGAAGTTCCTTGTTTAGGCTTTGGTGCTATTCCTGCCCAGAAATTATTTACACATCCCTTGGCTCTGCCTCCTGTGCTCTTGGTTCTATCTTGAGTCCAGGTTTTCAGTTGCACAGTTTTCTCAACCTGCTTCCCTGTCTGTAGAAGGTTTAGGGTCCAAGGTCCTCTTTTAATTTTGCAGCTTTCTGTCCCTTTCAATGCGAGCTAGCAGTGTTTCTTTCAAATCATTATTTTTAAAACTTTGCATAGATCCTATGAATATCTTAGGGGGGTTCACGCCATGAAACAAAATCTCCTCAAAATAAGCCATTTTCTACCCTGAGCTTCTACTGAGACTCCTGAGGGACAACAATCTTAAACTTCTTGGAAGTCTTACTGCTTTACTAAATGGATCTCTGAGGCACTATTTTGCATTTTTTTATGTCTTAACAAAGAATGTCACAGACATTCTGAGCTTCTTCTTTGTACTCTGTTTTCTAACTGTGACCTGGATTTGATACTTGCCCCAAAGCAATTTCTTTTTTATTATTATTATTATTATTATTATTATTTTATTATTTTGAGACAGAGTCTTGCTCTGTCGCCAGGCTGGAGTACAGTGATGTGATCTTGGCTCACTGCAACCTCCGCCTCCCGGGTTCAAGCAATTCTCCTGCCTCAGCCTCCCACGTAGTTGGGACAACAGGCGCCCGCCACCATGCCCAGCTAATTTTTGTATTTTTAATAGTGATGGGGTTTCACCATGTTGGCCAGGATGGTCTCGATCTCTTGACCTCGTGATCTGCCTGCCTCGGCCTCCCAAAGTGCTGGGATTCCAGGCGTGAGCAGCTATGCCCGGTCAGCAATTTCTTAATTTCAATAACGTCTACCATCTGGAAAGGTTGAAAATTTTCAGAATCAGCAAGTCTGGATCCTTTTTGCTTTACAGTCCTTCCTGAAGCTTGCCCCTCTTTTCTCACATTTTGTTGTAAACAGCAAGAAGAAGCCAGGAGGACCCCTCACCATTCTGCCTGAAAATCTCTATAGCTAGATCATGCAGTTCCTCAGGTACTATATTTTCTACTCTCCACATTACATAGGTGACAGTGTTACTAAACTTTCAACGCTTGTATAACAAGGATCCCCTGTCTTCCAGCTTTCAATAACATTTCCCTACTTTCCTTTAAGACCTCATCTTCAGCTTCCTTACGTCCATCAAGATTCTGCTAAGTCTCTTTCATGTTCCTTACATTTTTACTGTCATCTCCTCAAAATCTTTCCAGCTTCTGCTTACTACTAGCTCCAAAGCTTCTTCATATATTTTTTTAATCATGGTAGCTCTCCATTCCTGGCACCAAAAATGTTTACTAGATATCTTTTCTTGCATTAAAAAACATTGCTCCAAAATGTAATGTCTTCAAATATAAGCATTTGCTATCTCACGCAGTTTTTGTGGGTCAGGAACTCAGGAATGATTGAGCTGGGTGGCTTTTGCTTGGATTTCTCATGGCATTGCAGTCAAGATATCACAGAATGCAGTCAAGATCAACAGGGGCCGCCTGGAAGCCAGGCCACCACACATTCAAAAGAAATATTTACTTTCATACCTTATTTTTATATGTAATTTTGTATTCACAACTTGCATAATTTTCAGTTTCCACAACACCTGGATTTCCTCAAACTCACACCAAAACTCTTGACTTTTCTCCTCGTCTCATACTCCACAGTTGGTCTGTTAGTATATCCTACTAGGTCTACCTTCAAAATATATATCTCCAATTCAGTCACAACCTCCACTGTTACCACATTCTAAATTATAATCCTTTCTCACTGATATTATTCTTATTTTTTTTTTGAGGCAGAGTTTCACTCTTGTTGCCCAGACTTGAGTGCAATGGCACTCTTAGCTCACCGCAACCTCTGCCTCCCGGGTTCAAGCGATTCTCCTGCCTTAGCCTCCTGAGTAGCTGGGATTATAGATGCCCACCACGCCTGGCTAATTTTTTGTATTTTTACTAGAGGCGGGGTTTCACCATGTTGGCCAGGCTGGTCTCGAACTCCTGGCCTCAGATGATCCACTGGCCTCACCTCCCAAAGTGCTGCAATTACAGGTGTGAGCCACCACACCCAGCCCTCACTGACATTATTGTAACAGAGTTGATCTTTCTGCTTCTACCTTTGTCTTCCTTCAGTCTGTTGGCAATATAGTAGACAAAGTCATTACTTAAAATAAAAGTCATGTTATGTTTACTGCTTTGTTCAAATCTTCCAGTGACTTTCAATCTCACCCGAAGCAAAATCCAAACTCTTTATATGTTCAATAAAACCCTACATGATTTGGCCTCAGCTTACCTCTCTGGCCACTGACCTATCTCTCTCCTCCCACTCACTGTGCTCCAGCTACAATGGCTTCCATTCTGTTTCTACCTCGAAAACTTCGTATTTGTAGTTCCTCTGCCTATTGGTCTTTCCCCAGATACACTTCTTTTTTAATAACATATTATATATTTTGCTCTTTGATATGGTTTGGCTATGTGCTCACCCAAATCTCATCTTGAATTTTTACTCCCATACTTCCCACGTGTTGTGGGAGGGAACCGGTGGGAGATAACTGAATCAGGTCTCATGAGACCTGATGGTTTTCTAAGGGGAAATCCCCTTACTTGGCTCTCATTCTCTCTCGTTTGCTGCCATGTAAGATGTGTCTTTTGCCTTCTGCCCTGATTGTGAGGCCTCCCCAGCTACGTGGAACCATGAGTCCATTAAACCTCTTTTTCTTTATAAATTACCCAGTCTCAGGTATGTCCTTATCAGCAGCATGAAAACAGACTAATACACTCTTTCCAACAATTTTTGTTTATTGCCTCTCAGCCTCCACTAAAATGTAAGTTCTCTGAGGGCAGAAACTTTGTCTTGCTCATGGTGGTATTCTTAGCACTCAGAACAAGGCCCAACACAAAATAAATATGTAATAAATATTTATTGAATGAGTAGATGAGTAAATGAATGAACAAATGAACTTTTGGACTGGTCAAATTAGGGCTAGGATCGTACAATGTTACTGCAGTCAAGGAGAGAAAGGAAACAGTGATATTTTCATCTGTGTTAAATGCTCTAGAAAGGTAAAAGACAAGTCCTGAAAAATGACAGGGAAAGAAAAGGTCAAATTTGATGATTTAAAGATTATCTGATGGAGTGATTGCAATGTAGTTGTAGAAGCAAAAATCATTGCCAGATGGTAGTGAGGGAGGTAGGGAAGCATAGAGGCTATGGCTATTCTTTTGAAAAACAGAATAATGAAGGCAAAGGCGGAATGAAGGAGGACATAAGGGAGGGAAGGAGAGAGCGAGAAAGAAATAGCACGCATAGCCCGGTGCGGTGTTTAAGAGGTTAAGAGCTTAGTCTCCGGAGTTACGTGCGGATTCAAATTCCGGCTCCACCGCTAAATACTTACGATTTTCGGTAAGTTGCTTAAGCTCAGGAGCCTCCGTTTGCTCTGTCAATTGGGAATAAGAATATTACGTACCTCATAAGGTTGATGTGAGGATAAAATGAAATAACTCATGGAAAGAATTTGAGTTAGGAACATTTGCTTGGAACGTACTGACAGCTCAGTAATTCTAGCTCAAGAATAAGTACCTTCAAAGAAGTCACAGAATTTAGAAAGGGAGTTTTGGTGATTTATTGTTTTTTAGCATATGAGAAGACTTAATCATGCTTAAAAGCTAAGCAGAATAAGCTTAATGGAAGGAAGAGACTGAAAATATAGGAAATGTGAGAGTGAAATGGAAGTAGACAAATTTCCTTAGTCCTGGAAAGAGTGGAATTGAATGAGATTGGCTTCTTTCTTGCACTGAAGTAGGTAAGAAGGACAATTGAATGGGTGACAGATTAGAAATTTCAGAGACAAGGGAGATCTGCTTACTTTCATTTAATAAAACAGAAGGAATCAAGACATCTGCCGAAAGGATAAAAATGTGGGATTAAAAGTTGTACAATGCACTGCCTCTTTCTTTCAACTTTGCCTTTGCTTCAAAGGCTCAAACATTATTTCTGCTCAAATTTACCCCCTTATTCAGTGTATTCCACAGTCTCCAGCACAATCAGATACTGTTTTATGCCTGTCTTTTCAAGTGAGAAAATACTGAAAGCGCCTTTTTAAAAGATGATGCTCATAACCTGATAGATTGGTTTGCTTGTTTTTAAATAACTCTCAACAAAATGTGAATTGCTCAGGATGCATCTCAGAAATAATTTTGCAGTTTTTGTATCTTTCTTACTAGGTTGTTGATAAATATATCATAAACGGGTAGGTAAGTAAGTTATTGGGCATCAGAAGGTATCAATAAACAATGATGATTGTGTAGAAAACATTTTCTGTTTCTCAGATTGCTAACATCTCGTCTACCTAGTGTTCTGTTTTTGTTTGTTGTTAGGGAAAGGGATTTCCTCTGGATTGGGATTGGGAGAGGAACAAGATCAGAGAATACAGGGTTAGCTGCTCAAATCTTCTATAGTAGGGTAGTCAGACTGACATAATCACATTGAATAGAGTTGGCAATCTACCACTGTGGCAGTGAAGGGTGATTAAAAAAATGACTGAACAACATTTTGTGCTTCCTCATGACATTACTTCACTCCAAGGTTGACTAGTTGTATCTGTAGCTTTGAATAAACTGTGGGAGGTAAGACAGGGTGAAAGGGAGAAACAGTGGGTCAGCCTTATGCCTGAAAATGTTTTTTGGTCTGATAAATGCAATCATCATCAACAACAAGAAACATTTGTTGAGTACTTAGTACTTCAAGAGTAGTTCTAAGGTCAGAGGAATGATTTTAAATGTCACTGCTTTATGTTGGGAGATTTATCAAGAGAAAAAATAGACGTCAGTTCAAAATTACTTGGACAGCTTTTTAAAAGAAAACTGGGTTATCTAAATCATTCCCTCCTGTGTCTTCTGAATTCTAAAAAGACATGAAAATATTATTAATTAAATGTGGAATATGTAATGTATTTTTTCACAACTTTGAGATAGAATAGTGACAGCTGCATTTTTTACACGTTAAATACATGTTTTAGAAAACATTTGCAGGATGAAAATGTTTATTATATATCATTGCTTAAAGCTATCATTTTTAAACTACTGAATCCTTAGTGAAATTGCTGAAGCCAGTGATAATTATTTCTATAAAAATTTTAATTCGGTTTATGATAGTTTTCAGGAACACTGCGCAGCAAATAATAAGGATCACATAGATTTTGTTTCTATTTGGAAATTTAATCTGTCCTTTAAACACACACCTTAATGTTATTTACCAGCCTGAGTGTCTTGATTGGAATCAGCCGAAGAATGATGTCCTCCCCACAGGCAAAGAGAAGATTCAAATCCTAGCAAAATACAGACTTGTTAAAGACTCAGGTGCTTAGACACTTACTTTGGAAATGTGTTACCGAGAGAATTTCAGGGAGAGAAGCGTGATGCAGCAAAGAAAAAAAAGGCTACAAGGAAGGTTATATACCAAAGAAATATCTCTTTAGAAGGAGGGGTACTTTAGAGTGTTCCAAAATGACTGTTAAACCTTGAAGAAGCTGCTGGCCCTTCTGAATTTCAATAGAGTAACACGAAATCAAGTAACAATAAAGTGGAGTCATAAGAGAACTTTTTGAGTGTCTTAAGATGCACTATTGAGCATGCTGTATAAGGTGAAGTGGGCTCAAGTATGCATGTTACAAGGTAACAGAAAATACAGTATTGAACTTATACTTCAGTTTTGCTTCCTTTTCCTTGGCTCTGTATTTACTAGTGTTTAATTTGTTTATTTGGCATTCACACATCAATAAAAAAGAACCAGCATGACGAATTCACCAAAAGTTTCAAGGAAAAGAAATATTGGTCAGGCGTACAAATTGGTACAACATGTCTGAAGCGAATCTGCCATTGAATTTTCAAGGAGCTTAAAAATGCGTGTAGCTTTTGACTCACTAATTCCACTTCAAGAAATTTGTGTTGAGAAAATAATTGAATGTGCGTAAGATTTTATACACAAGATTAGAGAAGACTAACAATTTTCTCCCTCTGTCCCTCCCTTCCACTCTAGATGATAATGAACATACAGAAAACCATTATCATGATAGTAAAAATCATCAATAATTCTACCACCCTGAGACAGTCGCTCCAATAACACTCTTCTTGGTGTTATTTTTTTCAAAGTGCTTTAGATTTCTATTTGAGACCATAACAAATTACCACAAATTTAGTAACTTGGAACAACACAAATCTATTATCTTACAATCATGTAGGTCCAAAGTCTACTAGACCTCCATGGATGCAGGGCTTCGTGGGCTTAAATCAAGGTGTTGGCATAGCTGCATTCCTTTCTGGAAGTTCTAGGAGAGAATTCATTTCCTTGCCTTTTTAAGCATTCTTTGGCTGATGGTCTCCTTTCTCTATCTTCAAAGCCAGCAATGCTGCAGCTCTTCGGGCCTTTCTTCAATAGAAGGATCTCCCTCTGACCGCAGCCAAGTAAGACTCTCCACATGTGAGGATCAATGTAATTAGCTTGAACCCACCAAGATAAGCCAGTAAGATTTCTTCATCTCAAGGTCCTTAAACATAATCGTATCTGCAAAGTTCCTTTTGCCATGTAAGGTAATGTACTCACAGGCTTTGGGAATCCGGGCATGGACATTTTTGGGAAGGGGGGCATTGTTGTGCCTACCACACAAATGTTTTCATGCAGATTCAAAAATGTGTCTTTCCTAAAATTGATATCACATTATAAACAATGTTGTGCCCTGCTTTTATTCTACTTGAGTTTCTCCTTGTCATTAAGTGACTTTTGGAAACCCTTTTTAATACTACATAATGTTTAACTTCAGGGCTCTACTGTAATTTATTTAACCATTTCTCTACTGTTGGACCTGTAGGTTATTTTCAATATTTCTAAATATTTAATTCAGCACTGTTTACACAGAATATCTTCTGCATAAATCTTTGTGAATAATTCTCATTAACCTTAGGATAAATTCTTAGAAGTAGAATTATCCAGTGAACTGTTTTAGGAGGATATTGCTTGAGATAATCACATCCATTCTTTCAATAAGCATTTGGTGAATGCCTGATAATTTTACTTGTGTATGTTTTCTTTTCATCCTCACTAATGCTGCCTGAGTTCATGTCACCATCACCTCTGGGCAGAATAATTACAATGTCTTCAAAACAAATTTCTCAGTCTCTACTTTGCCCCCACTCCACTCTGTCCTCCAGACAGCTACTACAGTGATCCTTCTAAAACACAGTATGATCTTGTCACTCTGCCCCCAGCCTATCCCCACCATGCTAACTATTAAATGGTTTTCTCTTGCTTACAGGATTAACTCCAAGGTTCTTAGATTGGCATAAACCTTTTATATTTTGTTTCCTCCTATTTATCTGCTTTCCTATCCTACCCTTCCTTCCTTTCTTCCTTCCTCACAATTCATGCTCCTAGCAAACTTGCTCGTTCTTGCCTTTATGCCTTGCTCGTGCTATCATCTTTGGGTGGCATGTTCTACTTTGCCTGACCACCTCCTTTATGATCTTTTGAGACTTAGCTCAGGTATAACTTCCACCAGAAAGGCTGACCAATCATTGTTCTTTAACCATTCTTCATGTCCTGAACCTCTCTAGGCTCCCTTATATCCTCTGCACATCCCTATCATTGCACTTAGTAAATTTTCTCTGGCAATATGTCACTGCAAAATAATAAAAGTTTTAATCCACCAGGAAAGTATAGTAAGTTTTTACATTTACTGCATAGTCTAGCAACATGAAATCAAAATACATAAAGGAAACATTGTCATTTATCATTATGAAGTGGCCCTCTTTTAGCTTAAGTAATGGTTTCCTGTCTATACTGGCTTTCAGTTGTTTACATGGCATTATTATATAATATTTATTATTTATTTTAAACTGTCAGTGTTCATTTATATTTATCCAGGTTTTACTAACATCCTTGCTCTTTACTCCTTTCTTCCACTGTGACCTGCCGTCTAGGATCATCTTTCTTCTGCATGAAAGTACACACTTCAGCATTACCTTTACTGCAGCTCTCTTTGTGACAAACTCACTGAGATTTTCATTTAGCTCAGGCTGTTTTTTATATTGCCTTCATTCTTAAAGGATATTTCTTTTTAGCCAGATATAGAATTCTATAATTGACAGTTACATTTTTTTTTTATCTCATAAAAGACTTTGTTACACAGACTTCTAACTTTGCTGCCTTTGAGTATTCAGACATCAACGTATCTGCTGTTCCTTGAAGGTAATGTATCCTTTCTCTGATTAATGACTGGATTTGGTATTCTACAATTTTATCATGTGTCTAGGCATGGATTTATTTTTCATTTATCCCACTTGGGATTTGTCTGGATTCTTCAATCTGTGGTTTGATGTATTTAGTTAATTCTCAACAATTCCCTGTTAAGGTCTCTCCTAATATTCCCTCTGTCCTCCTTTTTTCTCTGTAGACTTCTGGGACTTCAGTTAAACATGTAATAGTTTCCTACTCTACCCTCTATGTTTTTACCTCCCCCCACCACACCATTTCTGGTCTCTCCATGAACCTTTACATGTAGTTCTCTCTTATCAGTTATAAGATAATCTATCCATCAAGCTCCTAAGTTTCTAAGTTCAGGTATCTTATTTTTCATTTGCATAATTTCTGTTTCTTTCTTTCTCAAATCTGTCTCAGATAAACATGGAAGCATAGCCAATCTACTCATAAGTTCTGAATTCACTTTGCATGAAACTATCATATACGTACATAAGAGTGCAGAGATTATAAATGTACAGCTTGACAAATTCTCATAAACTCAACACACTTATGTAATCAACTTTCAGTCCAAGACGCAGAATACAACCAGTACTCCAGAAGCCGCCCTCACGACACTCTCTAGTCATTACCACCAAGGTAGTCACTATTCTGACATAGATTAGTTTTGACTGTTTTGTACTTTGTGTAAATGAAATTATACAGAATGCATGCATTTGTAACTGGTTTCTTTCGCACAACATTATATTTAAAAGATTCATCTATATTGTTTTATATAATTGTAGACTGTTCTTTGAATACTACTATAGTATTCAATTGTGTGAGTATGTCACAATGTATGCATTCCACATTGAGTATTTCGCAAGTTTAAATTGGGGGGCTGGTAAGTATATTTCATAGGGGAGGCATATTGGTAGCTTAATCAGATATTGCCAAACCATTCCCCAAAGTGATTGTACCTATTTCACTCCCAACAGCAATGGGTGGAAGTACTATTTGCCTTATGACTTTGTTGATGCTCATTATTTTCTTGCTCAACATCATTGATCATCAGAGAAATACAAATCAAAACTACAATGAGATGTCATCTCATCCTAGTTAAAATGGCTTATATCCAAAAGACAGTCTATAGCAAATGCTGGTGAAGATGTGGAGAAAAGGAAATCCTTATGAACTTCTCATGGGGATGCAAACTGGGATGGAAATCTAACTTAGTACAATCAGAATGGAGAACAGTTTGGAGGTTCCTCAAAAAACTGAAAATGGACGTACCATAAAATGAAAATGAGAAAAAAATACTTATTATTTTCTATTTCATTTTAGATACTCTAGTGGGGTGGACTCAAAAGTTTTTATATATACTGTCCTAATGTAGTTCTATAGTCGCAACCGTAAATTTTCTCACTTGATTAAATAGTTATTTAGAAAGGTATTGGTTATGTCCCTTTCTTTAAATTGTTGTTAAATTTTAGTTTTATCACATTATGATTAAATAATATGATCTTTATAATCTCTGCTTTTTGGAACTTATTTTCTTTTATGATCTAATATGTAATCTGTTTTTGAAAATATAAAATGGACATTTGAAAGTAATGCATAGTCTTGGTAGTGTTTTAAGTTTGTTAGAGCACTCTGATTAATATTTAAATCATTTATTGTTTCTTCTATTTAATCTAAGATAGAAAGAGCGGATTAAAACTTTCCACTTCAGTTGTGTTTCTCTCATTTTCTTCAAGACAGCACAGGCAGTGGTTCTCAGATTTTACCATGCATAAGAATCAACTGGAATACTTGTTAAAATGCAAATTTCCAAGCTCTAGAATATATCTGAGGTGATGCCAGGAGTTCGCATTTTTAGTAAACACCTCAGGTCATTCCGATGTCAGACTAATCTTTCAGATAATACTGGCGTATATCTTACAGGTTCTCCAGTCAGAAAGATCCTTGTTCAAATTCCAGCTGTGTCCTTAGAACCTTGAGCGAGTTATTTAACCTCTTTCTGTTTAGTTGTTTTATCTGTAATATGAGTATAATAATCACGTCTACCACATAATATTAATCTGAACATTAAATTAAGCAATGCAAATGATGTCACTTAATTACATAGTAGCATTACCTGGCCACATTGTTCATTATTATATAAAGGCCATGACTCTTATTTTCACTGACCATATGCAATTTTACCAATATAAAATGATACTCTCATTTATTGAATTCTACTTTATTTGTAATGCCCTCGATTTTTATTGTATCTTGTTATATTTTGTCCTATTTTTAACTTTTGCTTTATTTTAAACGTCTCTCATAAGTTGCAAATAGTTATGTTTTTCTTTTGTCAATTAAGTCTGAAACTATTTTATTGGAGGTATTGATTCATTTATATTTGCTTTACCTCCTATAGTCTTTTTGCTGTAATATTTTAATATTTTCTTGCTGTTTGATTTGTTTTATGTACTATATTTTTCTTTGCTTTCTGTTTAGCTATTTGGGAAACAATAGCCATGTTTTAAATTTACTCTTCTATTTAAAAAGTGTAAATGGAGTAATGTTTCATACACCTACATGTTCGTAGGACTTATTTTTATGCTTTCAATTATAGAAATTTCACCAGGAAATGTCTGGTCTTACTTGCCTCATTTATTTTGCATTATATTGACTTTGTTCAGCTCAAAGTTTTCTTCTAAACTTTGGTTTTTGCTTTTACTTGATCTGTTCTTTACGTGCTTGGAAAGTTTGATCTTATTACATTTTTTTTCATTCTGGAATAATTTTTCTATAAAGTCTTTTAGGACTTGACTCTGACACCTAAACAGGGACCAGCATGAAGCTCTCCAATGATATTTTCATATCTTTTGCTGTATTCAAAAACATTTGCTTAGCCCTAACATCTCTGATGTGAAATGTAGATAAAATGGAGCTAAAACACAAGAATAAGCAGTGATAAATATATAGGGCTTAAACAGTGTTGTTTATGAGAATAAAGTTCAGCCGGGTGCAGTGGCTCATGCCTGTATTCCCAACAGTTTGGGAGGCCGAGGCAGGTGGATCACAAGGTCGGGAGTTCGAGACCAGTCTGGCCAACGTGGTAAAACCCCGTCTCTACTAAAATAACGCAATAATTAGCCGGGCATGGTGGTACATGCCTATAATCCCAGCTACTTTGAGGGCTGAGGCTGGAGAATCTCTTGAACCTGGGAGGCGAAAGTTGCAGTAAGCAACTGGAGATTGCACTCCAGTCTGGGTGACAGAGTGAGACTGTCTCAAAAAAAAAAAAAAAATCAGCAGTTACTGAAATATTATTATGAAAAACCTCAGTTTCCTCCAGCTTTGTGCTAAGCTCTCCAAGGTTTGGTTGCACGTTAAAGCTGATTGGCCTCTATGTAGCAAGATTATTGTCAATGGAAATAAGGGATACAAGCTTTTTTTGATCATAAGAGGGGAGAATCTCTTCTCCTTGAAACATGGACTAGGTACTTTAAGTTTGTTTGTTTGTTTGTTTGTGTGTTTGTTTTTTGACACAGTCTCGCTTTGCCGCCCAGGCTGGAGTGCAGTGGTGCCATCTCAGCTCACTGCAACCTCCTCCTCCCAGGTTTAAGCAATTCTCTGCTTCAGCCTCCCAAGTAGCTGAGATTACAGGTGCCCACTACCACACCTGGCTAATCTTTGTATTTTTAGTAGAGACGGAGTTTCACCCTCTTAGCCAGGCTGGTCTTGAACTCCTGACCTCGTGATCCACCTGCCTCAGCCTCCCAAAGTGCTGGGATTACAGGTGTCAGCCACCACACCCAGCCCTCCTTTGAGTTTTATTGAGCTAATTTAAGTCAGGTGCCAACTGCTGGACAAATAACAGTCACCAAGGGAATGCTGTACATTTATTAGTCTAAACTGTCAGGATTCCCCTTTACATCCAAAGATGGGATTGGATATCTGAATAAAATTGAAATCCCATGAAAAATAACAAAGGGCACGTGGATGTCCAGGAGGCAACAATGCCGACCAAGGATGCTACCTCCTTTCTCAAATTCTGATCTTTGCATGCACTATTTCCTCTGCCTGGAATACTCTTTGCCTGCCTCTTTACCTCACTTACTTTTGTTTATCTTTTACCTCTCATCTTAAACACAATTTCCTGATCTACATATGTGGCATTAGAAATGTTGCAGCCTATATAGATTTTGTAGATTAAATGCAATTTTGTGGATGGAGTAAGGATAACTCAACAGTTTTAAAAATCATTGTTCCTAGAACATACCTCAGACTCGAGGCAGGACTGTTCTGCATAGCTTCACAGGATGCATACTGCTACTGAGTGATGTCCCCCTGACTGGGCCTAGGAGTAGAAAAACTATGGCTAATAGGCCAAATCCAGCCAACCACCCCATTTTGCAAATTAATTTTCATTAGTGAATAAAGGCACTCATTCATTTATATACGGCCTACAAATCTGAAAATATTCACTGTCTCCCTTCATTTAAAAAAAGAAAATGTCATCCTCTGACTTAGACAACACAGAGGCCTTGTCTTGCTGAGAGTTGCTACACTTGGGAAATTGACCTGGAATTTCCTGCCCTCACTGTAAACCATCAGAATGTAATGAGATTTTTTGCCCCACTTACTTGTACTTGGTGAGCATGAAGACAAGTAGCTATAGTCTCTGTAACAGTTGGTGAAAGAGAGAATGGATGAGACAAGAATACATGGAAACACCCA
This sequence comes from Plecturocebus donacophilus, assembly GCA_004027715.1. Taxonomy (NCBI): domain Eukaryota; kingdom Metazoa; phylum Chordata; class Mammalia; order Primates; family Pitheciidae; genus Plecturocebus; species Plecturocebus donacophilus. Next base: position 49,402 of record PVKP010010787.1, on the reverse strand, counting down.
TGATATTAACAAAGAAGAGTGGCTTACACTCGACAGACTCCTTATACCATGTGTCATCAGCAGTTGTAAGTCACTATGGAAAACTCGAGGAGACCTGAGAAGTCGATACATCCATTCAGGTTCATGCAGTTTTATTTTCTGCTTTATGTAGTAGTCTTTGAATAGATGGGTTGTAATTAAATAAACTGAACATCCTTTAACTCTAAATGCATATCCATCAATCACATTATTGGACTATATTGTAATAACAGCAGATTTTTAGATCTATATTGATGGGTAAGGTTGTTATGTAGATATAAAATATGAAAGTATTTACTTAGGAAGTTGCACCTGATTTCTTTTCCCAAATAGTGAACTTGTTGAATACAGGGACCACATCTTATTCTACTTTGCACGCCCAATTCAGAAGAAGACTAAGTGCTCAGATACTCAATAAATGCTTGTGAATGTAAAATAAATTTAACACAGTCTAGCTGGGCAATTGATCAGAATTGAATGTTCTGCTTAATTATTTGAAGGGGAAAAATCAGAACATTTTCTACTTCCTATAATTCATTTGTCCTCATGTATAAAAGATATAAGTAAAATTTTAATAAACCCCAAATAAGTGAAACTAGAACAGCATCTTTGTTGTTAAAAGTACACATAAGGACTATTAAAGTAGACTATATCCTTGATCTGTAATCATAGCTGCATTCATAAGAGGCTCAGAGACTTAAGCATGCTTGAACTGTCCCAGACTAATAAGGCAACTCTGAATTCTGTTTCTTGAAAATGAGACTTTAGGAAAACTTAGAGTCTGTCAATATCAGAAAGATGCAGCCTTTTCATAAATTCAAAACCACTTAGAACAAAAGGTGAATTGTGATTCCAGACTACAAGACTGGTTCATGAAAGGTAGTAAAGCTAGCATGATGTCAAGTATATGATTGACTATTGAGCCCTAGCTCTACCTTGGTTTTGTAAAAGATGGCTAAAAAATGAATTCAATTATTCTTTCTTCCTACCATATACCAGCCATGATTTAAGGCACTAGAAATACAACATTGAGTAATATAAACAAAGTTTCTGCCCTCGAGGAGTTTATATTCTATTAGAGTAAGACATAGAAGTAATCAGATTCATTGCAGTTATAATTATCATATAAATGATGGGCCAGACAAAGTACTGGGATGCTATGAGAACACATATGAAAAACATTTAACCCAGAGTGTGGAATCAAGCAAGGCCTCCCTAAGAAATTGTTATAATATTCATGAGATGGATGAAGTTGAACCACCAGCAAAGGAGGTAGAGAGGTGGTGAGGGTAGTAGTAAAGAACATCTCAGGGAAAGGGAACAAATGCAAAGACCCTGAGGTAGAAACATATGTAGAAAAAATTGAATTTTAGCTGGAATGGATGATTTTTCTAGGAAAGTATGTATTTTAAAAAAATAATCCAAGAAGTAGAAAGCACAAATGACATGAGATTATACTGAAGAGGTAGGAGGTGTGACATCATGAAGGGCTTTGTTGATTGTGTTAAAGATTTTGAACCATGCTAAGGATTTTGGAGCAGTAAAAAGTCACAAAAGGGCTTTGAGCAAGATAGTACAGGTTGAGCATTCCTAATCTGAAAATCTGAGATCTGAAATGCTCCAAATCTGAAACTTTTTGAGTGCCAATGTGATGCCACAAGTAAATATTCCACATATAAATACCTGACCAAACTTTGTTTCATGCACAAAATTATTTCAAATGTTTTATGAAATTACATTCCAGCTATGTATATGAGGTATATATGAAACATAAATGAATTTCATATTTAGACTTGGGTCCCATCCCCAAGACATTTCACTACATATATGCAAATATTCAAAAAAATCTGAAATCTAAAACACTTCTGGTCCTTATTTTGAATAAAGGATACTCAACCTGTATCCTAATCAGATTCATGGTTTCTAAAAACTGTCACCAGTTATTGTACAAAAACCCAGGAGAAGAGCAAGAACAAAGGCAGTTTGTCCAGTTGGTATGTAATTCACAACTTTTCTTCCCTGTGATTTCATTTGTAGGGAACACTGCGCAGTGCAGTACCTACTCCCTATGATAATTGTGTTAGTGATTTACTTGACCCTTAAAATTAGGGAGGAAAAGGCTAAGTTGCATTGCAGTAACAAACAATAAACCTCCATGGCTTAAAACTACAAAAGTTTGTGTGTTTTTTTTTGTGATACATGTTCATCTTGGGTCAACTGGTAAACTTTGCTACATGACATCCTCATTCTAAGATACAAGCGGACAGAGCAGCTATGATCTGGAGTATTACCCATGGCTGGGGAATTAACTTGAGATTACCTAAATCAAACAGCATACTACTTTTCAGAGCTTCCACCTAAAAGTAATGCAGGACCCTACTTCTCACATCAAGAAGTAAAGGAGAAGTACAGCCCTACAATATAACTGAAAAGAGGAAAATCAAATTATTTATGATGAAATACAACTTATATGAGAGCAAATAGTTGTAAATCATATATCTGATAAAGATCTAGTATCTAGAATCTGTAAACAACTCTTAAAACTCAACAACACAAAAAACCCTGTTGAAAAATGGGCAAAGGATTTGAATAGATATTACTTTAAAGAGGATATTAAAATTTCCAATAAATATACAAAAAGATGCTCAACATTATTAGTCCTTAGGGAAATCAAAAAAAGCAAGTCAAAACCACAATGAGATACCACTTCACATCCACTAAGATGGCTAGAATTTAATAACAAAAATGAAAATGGAAAATAACAAGTGTTGGTAAGAATGTGGATTAAATTGGAACCCTTATATATTATTGATGAGCATGTAAAACAATTCAGCTACTGAAGTTTCTCAATAAAATAAATATAGAATTACCACATGACCCAACAATTTCATTCCTAGGTTTATACCCCAAATAATTGCAAGCAAATACTCACATATGCACACATATTCATAGCAGCATTATTCACAGTAGCCAACAGGTGAAAACAACCCAAATGCCCATCAACTGAAGAATGGATAAACAAATTCTGATATATACCTACAATGGAATATTATTTAGCCATAAAAAGAATAAAGCACTGATACATGCTATGATGTAGTTAAACCCTGAAAATGTTCTAAGTAAAAGAAGCCAGACACAAAAGGTCACATTATCATATTACTCCATTTATGTAAAATATCCAGAATAAGTCATTCCATAAGAGGGAGAAAACAGACTGGTGATGTCAGGGGTTGGGGGAATGGGGGAATGGGGAGAATTGCTTAATGAGTTTGAGATTTATTTTGGGGAGTGATGAAAATATTTTGGACCTAGATAGAGGTCGTGGTTGCATTGGAATGTACTAAATGACACTGAATTATTCACTTTAAAATGATTAATTTTATGTTACATGAATTTCACCTTAATAGAAAAATTTATTCATTACCAGACCTAATGACTAACACACCTCTCTCTAAAAAAAAAAAAAAATCTGTCATGAGAGAGCTTGTAGGATATTCTGAAAATTGTATTAAGGTAGACATGTATTTTAGAATATAATGTGGCCTTTTGAGAACTGTTTTCTTGTAACTATAATCCCCATCGTTCTTTGTAGTTCTTTTGCTTCATATGACAATATAACATACATTTCGATAAATCTATATCATTTAGATTTCTCTCCAAAAAAGTCATCATCAGCAAGAAATCTTACCAAATACCCACTCCCTGAAGATTAATAGGTCTTCCAAGACAATAGGAGCCTTATCCTTTTGTATAGAGATCAGGTGTGGTTACAATCTGAATATTTAAGAGCCAAAGTTAGCGGAGTATTTGTTATAATTCTTCAGGAGGAACTAGATGTTAGTAGGGGTTAGAATTATTAGAATCTTTCATGGCCCAAAGTGCATAAGGGCATGTTCTGGGTTTTTTTAATGATATACCAGCCATCCCTGAAATGATGCCCTCAGTGTAGCTAAGAAGTAAAGAAGGTTAGGTATGCCTACTAAAGATAAGAGACTAGGCACCATGTCAATTTTGGGCTGCAGAGTTCATGCTATCCAGACCTTAATATGCCTGCTGATTATGAGCATATCGATAAAAGTCTAATCACTTAAGATCAATCAAGATTGCACTTTCTGCCCAGAGATGATTTGATGGTATTGTCAAGTCATGAAATTCAAATTTTTTATATTTGCAAAATAAAATGAAAGATATTTAAACTGTTAGAGCGAGTCAAAACAATTTGCCTAATGGTTCCCCAAACAGTCACTGTCCTTTTTAATCTAAGTTGACACTGCTGACAATGGTGTTTTCTACATCAGACTTCTCCATCTCAGCAGGCAATACACGGAATCATCAAGTGAAGTGGCCTAAGCAATACCTACCTGACTTTTCATCTACTACCAGCCCCATGCAAAGCAGTATGGGTGTTAGAGAGCAATGGGTCAAAAAGGGTGTAGAGAAAGTCATGGCTGGTGATTTCTTTTTCGTGCGGGATACCAAAGGCATCAGGATAGATGGGAAAAGGCTACAATATGATCTGAAATGAAAAGGAAGTGAAAAGAAACACAGAAAGGTTAGTGCTAAAAATTTTTTTTAATTAAAAAAAATTTTTTTAATTGGGTACAAATCCTGTTAACACTAGTTACTAGCTGGGTGATCCTGGACTTCACCTTTCTGTGCCTCGGTTTCTTCATCTGTAAAACAGAGATGATAATAGTACCTAACTCACAGGGTTGTTATGAAGAATTAATGAATTTGATTCATGTGAAATGCTTAGAATAGTGGTTCCCAAACTTTCTCACACATCCAGTAATCTGGAGGGGCTTGCTAAAACAGACGGCTGAGTCCCACTCCCAGGCATTCTGGTTCAGCAAGTCTGAGGTGGATCTCTAGAATGTGCATTTCTAACAAGTTACCAGATGATGCTAATGCTACTGGGGGACCACACTTTGCAAATCGTTAGGCTCCTATGATGTTTAGCATTTGCTAACTTAGGAATCACTATTTTGTAAAGTAAAACAAGTACAATTTATTAAGCATTTACTATATGCCAGGCACTGTTCAGTTTATTCAATGTGTATTGTCTCACTTAAGCATCCCAATAATTCTCTAAAGAAGGTACTGTGACCAGTACCTAATCACAGATGAAGAAATTAACACCCAAAGGGCTTGGAGAAATTGGCCAAAGCCCCATAGCTTATAAGTGGCAGACATGCAAATTAAATGTCTGTCTGACTCCAGAGATTATGCGGGTGACTGCTCAAATCTGCTACTGCCTTCTGTCTCTGTAATGCCTTGACCCTCCCCTCAAGTATCTTTGTGCTGTTCTCTTTGGCACCCAGGAATTCCTCTTTTTGCCAGGCTGCACTAGACCTTTGAAATTTTTATTTATTTTTTCTTCCCTATTATCTCTACCCTTATGTTCTCCACTTGCTAACCAAATGGAAGAGCACGTGTCCAGTGTATTGCCACCTATATCTGGAATGATCCTCTCCTCTCTCTAACACAGGTTTCTATTTCCTATGTTTTCATTAATATCTAGCTCATATGTCATCTTTAGAAGCCCTTCCCTGCTCACCTTCCTCTCTCTCTCCCTTTCTCTCTCTCTCTCTCAACCCACGAAAGTTCATCGCACTTTTCCTCTGAGAATGTAGTATAATAGTGGCTAAGGGCACAGAACTGAATTTGAATTCTAAACCCACCTCTGCTACTTACTAGATATATGACCTTGAACAAGTTACTTAACTTTTCTGGGTCTCAGTCTCTTCATCTGTAAAATAGTGATGATAATAATAGTGCCTCACGATTGCTGTGAGGAGTGAATGGGTCTATCCATGTAAAATACTTAACATACTATCAAGATATATACTGTAATAAAAAGAAAGCACTCCAAACCTTAGCTATTTCTTTCATACTATTTTTATAATATCATGAAAGTATAATAGCATGAAAGTCTATGCCTAAAGTATACACCCAAAGCATCATCCTATTATTACACAGTATTGCAATCATCTGGTCACCTATCTATGTCTGAGGAGCACTTTGCCTCTGCAGTCTCTATACCAGTGGTTCTCAAAGTGTGGTCCCTGCTCATAACTCACTACTTCAGTTAATGGTCTAGGTCATGGGCCTGTGTTCATGGCACACTGGGACCCTGCTGCTTTGACTTGGGACCATGTACCTCTATCACTTCTCTTAGCAAAGTGTGATTCTCAAGGTACTCTTAAATAGTAAGTATTTTTTACATTTTTTTTTAATGAACTACATTAGAGATTCTCAAGGTGTGGTCTTTGGAGCAGCAGCATCAGCGTCACCTGGGAACTTGTTAGATCTGAAACTGTATTAATAGAAAAAAAAAAAAAAAAAACGCAATTTTTTTAAATGGCAAAGGATCTGAAGAGATATTTCTCAAAAGAAGTCACACAAATGCCCAACAGTATATGAAAAAATGTTCAACATCACTAACCATCAGAGAAATTAAAAGTTTTTTCAACATTTATATTAGATTTAGGGGATACATATACAGCTTTGTTACCTAGGTGTATTGTGTGATTCTAAGATTTGAATGATCCTGTCACCCAGGTACCGAACATAGTACCCAGTTGTTTCTCAGTCCTTGCCTTCCTCCCTCCCTCCCACCTCTGGTAGTCCCCAGTGTCTATTGTTCCCATCTTTATGTCCATCAATGTCCAATATTTAGCTCCCACTTATACCACTTATACGTGAGAACGTGCAGTATTTGGTTTTCTGTTCCTGCATTCATTTGCTTAGGATAATGACCTCCAGCTGCATCCATGTTGCTGCAAAGAACATGATTTTATTCTTTTTTTATAGCTATGTAGTATTCCATGGTGTATATGTACCACATTTCCTTTCTCCAGTCCACCATTGATGGACACCCAGGTTGATTCCATGTCTTTGCTATTGTGAATAGTGCTACAATGAACATATGGGTACATGTGTCCTTTTGATAGAATTATGCATTTTTCTTTGGGTATATACCCAGTAATGGGGTTGTTGGGTTGACTGATAGCTCTGTTTTAAGGTCTTTGAGAAATCCCCAAACTGCTTTCCACAGGGGCTGAACTAATTTACATTCCCACCAGCAGTGTATAAGCATTCCCTTTTCTCTGCAACCTCTCCAGCATCTGTTGATGTTTAACTTTTTAATGAAAGCCATGCTGACTGCTGTGAAGTGATATTTCATTATGGTTTTGATTTGAATTTCTCTGATGAGTAGTGATGTGAAGCTTTTCTTCATATGTTTGTTGGCTGCTTGTATGTCTTCTCTTGAGAAGTGTCTGTTCATGTCCTTTGCTCATTTTTTAATAGGGTTATTTGTTTTTTGCTTTTTGAATTGTTTAAGTTCCTTATAGATTCTAGATATTAGACCCTCATCCAATGCATAGTTCACAAATATTTTTCTCCTATTTTGTAGGTTATCTGTTTACTCTGTTGATAGTTTCTTTTGCTATGAAGAAGATCTTTAGTTTAATCAGGTGCCACTTGTCAGTTTTTGGTTTTGTTGTGATTACTTTTGAGGACTTAGTCATAAATTCTTTCCCAAGTTGAGAATGCTATTTCCTAGGTATTTGTCTAGGATTCTTATAGTTTGAGATCTTACATTTAAATCTTTAATACATCTTGAGACAATTTTTGTATATGGTGTAAAGTAAGGGTTCAGTTTTATTCTGCATATGGCTAACCAGATATCCCAGCATCATTTATTGAATAGGAAGTCCTTTCCCCATTCCTTTTTTTTTTTCAACTTTGTCAAACAGTAGATTACTATAGGTACGTGGCTTTATTTCTGGGTTCTCTATTCTGCTCCATTGGTCCATGTGTTTGTTTTTGTACTAGTGCCATGCTCTTTTGGTTACTGTAGCCTTATTGTATAGTTTAAAGTTAAGTAATGTGATGCCACCAGCTTTATTCTTTTTATTTAGGATTGCCTTGGTTATTTGGGCCCTTTTTTTGATTGCATGTGAAATTTAAATTTTTTTTTTTTTTGCTGGGCACAGTGGCTCATGCCTGTAATCCCAGCACTTTGGGAGGCCAAGGCACTCAGATTACCTGAGGTTGGGAGTTTAAGACCAGCTTGGCCAATATGGCAAAATCCCGTCTCTACTAAAAAATGCAAAAAATTAGCCAGGCATGGTGGCAGGTGCCTGTAATCCCAGCTACTTGGGAGACTGAGGTGGGAGAATCGCTTGAACATGGGAGGTGGAGGTTGCAGTGAGCAGTGAGCTAAGATCATGCCTCTGTACTTCAGCCTGGGCCCGACAGAGTAAGGCTCTGTCTCAAAAAAAAAATTTTTTCTGCTTCTGCTTAAAATAACAGTAGTTTGCATGAGGGTGGAATGTTTTTCCATTTGTTCATGTCATCTATGATTTCTTTCAGCAGTGTTTTGTAGTTCCCCTTATAAAGATCTTTCACCTCCTTGGTTAAATATATTTCTAGGTATTTTATTTTGTGTGTGTGTATGGCTATTATAATAAATGAGATTGCATTCTTGATCTGGCTCTCAGCTTGAATCTTACCGGTGTATAGAAATACTACTAATTTTTGTACATTCATTTTGTATCTTAAACTTTACTTTAGTCATTTATCAGTTCCAAGAGCCTTTCGGCAGAGTCTTTAGGGTTTTCCAGGGATAGGATCATATCATCTGTGAAGAGAGATAGTTTGACTTCTTCTTTTCCTACTTGGATGCCTTTTATTTCTTAGAGAAATGAAAATTAAAACCACAATGAGATATCATCTCACCTGTTCTGTTAAATGACTTTTATCAAAATGATGAAAGATAAGTGCTGGAAAGGATATGAAGCAAAGGAAACCCTTCTACACTGTTGATGGAAATGCAAATTAGTACAGCCATTATGGAGAATATGAAGATTTTGCAAAAAACTAAAAATAGGCCAGGCACAGTGGTTCACGCCTGTAATCCCAGCACTTTGGGAGACCTAGGCAGGCAGATCACGAAGTCAGGAGATCGAGACCATCCTGGCCAACATGGTGAAACCCTGTCTCTGCTAAAATACAAAAAGTTCGCTGGGCGTGGTGGTGCATGACTGTAGTCCCAGCTACTCGGGAGGCTGAGGCAGGGGAGTCACTTGAACCCAGGAGGTGGAAGTTGCAATGAGCCGAGATCACACCACTGACAGAGCAAGACTCCATCTCAAAAAAAAAAAAAACTAAAAATAGAACTACTATATGTGATCTAACAATCCCCCTACTGGGTATAAATCCAAAGGAAATGAACTCAGTATGTTGAAGAGATACCTGCACTCTCATGTTTATTGCAGCACTATTCACAATAGTAAATGTATGAAATCAACCTGTGTTCATCAACAGACAGATAAAGAAAATGTGGTATAGATACAAAGTGGAGCACTACTCAGCCTTAAAAAAAGAAAGCCCTGCCATTTGCAACAACATGGATGAACTCGGAGTACATGGTGTTAAATGAAATAAGTCAAGCACAGAAAGACAAGTACTGTGTGATCTCACCTATATGTAGAATCTTAAAAAGTTGAATTCATAAAAGTAGACAGTAAAGCGGTGGTTACTAGAGCTGGGAGTTGAAGGCTGGGGAAATGTTTGTCAAAGGATACAAAATTTCAGTTAGATTGGAGAAACAGTTCAAGAGATCTTTGTACAATGTGGTGATGATAGTTAATAACAATGTATAGTATACTTGAAAACTGATCAGAGAGAATATTTTACGTGATAAGTATGTGAAGTAATGCATCTGTTAATTAGCTCAATTTAACCATTCCACAATGTTAACACATTTCAAAACATGTTGTACGTGATAAATATAAACATTTTTAGCAATGGATTAAACTAAATAAATAAATGATGTTAAAAAAAAAAAAAAGAAGCTCTCGGGAAGGGGCCCAGTAATCTGAGTTTTTACAAGTCCTAGGTTTGATTAAGAGAACCACTGCTCTACCACGCCTGGTTTAATAAACACCTCATTTCCTAAAGGCCTACTTTCTATTAGCTTTCCTTTTTTTCACAAGGCATATAGTTTTTGAAATTTTTCTAAGGTCATATTTTGGTAACATCACAGTGAACAAGAAATTGCTGGACTCCAAATTCATATCAAGGTTAGGATGAGAAGAAAATGTGGCTCTCAGTATCGTACCTAATATTAGTAAACTCATTGACTGTTGAGCAAGCTGAAATTTTCTAAGACTATGCTATTCCTATGAGGAAAATATCAGTTTTAACCATCCTTATCACAATTAATAAAGCATCAAAAGACTAACAGAAAACAAGTCTCTCCCGACAACAACAAAAAACAGCCTTCTTTGTGCTAAGCTAAGACAATTTCCCATTGATTGCAAGATATCTCTTAATCACATATTTAACTTCTCTATTGAATTGTACTGCCTATTTATGCACATGCACAATTACTGACAACTGTAGAGAATTTTAACTCCTTGAGAGAGTTGCAGAGGCAAATCCTCAGTGGAAAAACAAAGTGGCAACTTTACCAAAATACTCTAGACTTCATTTCCACACTGAAATGTGTTCAGTGCTCTCTATAATTCCTCGAAACCATTAAAACATGCTTTGTTTGCACACAATCTAAGCAACAGTCTGGGCTGGTGAGGCTATACAACTTCTTTTTGGAGGGGACTTCAGAGAATATTAAATAGGGAGTTAGGGTACCTGGATTCTAGTGAAGGCCCTCTGTGTTCTAGCCATGTGACCTTGAGCAAATCACTCTCCTCTTGGCTGCATTTCTCCATCTGTAAAATAAAAAGATTTAGACTGGATGATATTTAAAATTCGTGGCTTCTCTGAAGTTTCTAGGGGAACCCAAAGGTCAAAATTTAGAGCTAAAGTGATAGTAAAACTTGAGAGTACCTTCTTGTAAATGGAGTAACTCTAAACGGGTCTTGGCTAAAGGCTATGTGGCAACCACCGGAGATCAGCATAGACGTTATGACTGATGATAGAGGTGGATATTCCCTGAGTTTAGCCTACTTCCTGAGGGCAGGCTGGATAAACAGTGGGCCCAAGGCCTATAAGATTCAAGGGCCAAGGCCCCTCTGTTATGTACCATCTAGGAACATTTCAATAAATTCTGATTATCTCTAGATACCTAACATTCTTGGACATTTCTTTCCAATGACAGTAATTACATAATCTGAGATTCTGAAAATAACATGACCCCCTGGGAGCCCTCTGGAGCTTCCCATTCCTAAGAAGGCTCTAGGTTTGGCCCACTGACTATCTCCTCACTGTTCATCAGGCCATTCTACCTTAGAACCTGTCTCCATCTCAAAGACCTATGCAGCTGGCCGGGCGCGGTGGCTCATGCCTGTAATCCCAGCACTTTGGGAGGCCAAGGCGGGTGGATCACAAGGTCAGGAGTTGGAGACCAGCCTGGCCAAGATGTTGAAATCCCATCTCTACTAAAGATACAAAAATTAGCTGGGTGCAGTGGCACGTGCCTGTAATCCCAGCTACTCAGGAGGCTGAGGCAGGAGAATCGCTTGAACCCGGGAGGTGGAGGTTGCAGTGAGGCGAGATCACGCCACTGCAGTCCAGCCTGGGTGACAGAGTGAGATTCCGTCTCAAAAAAAAAAAAAGATCTATGCAGCTTAGGGATTGGTCAGTGTCACTTCTGCCACTGAAACAGGTGCCAGAATGATGAGCTCTTTTTTATCATACTCCTTGGTGAACTGTAAAACATTCTCTAGGGTTTCTTAGGTATCTAAAAGGGATCTGGGCTGGACTCAGTACCTCATGCCTGAAATCTCAGCATTTTGGAAGGCCAAGGCAGGAGGATTGCTTGAAGCCAAGACCAGCCTAGGCAACAAAGCAAGACTCTGTGTCTACAAAAAATTAGAAAATTAGCTAGGCATGGTGGCACACAGCCTATAGTCCCAGCTACTCAGAGAGTTGATGCAGGAGGATCACTGGAACCCAGGAGTTCAAGGTTGTGGTGAGTTAATATAGGATCTTGCTGCTGCACTCCATCCTGGGCAACAGAGCAAGACCCTGTACCAAAAATAAATAAATAAAGAGACCCAGAAAAGATCTTTGAATCCCAAAAACTTATAGATCATTGAGTACTGAAAGTAAAGCTTTATACAGTAAAGGAGTTAATATATTCATCCTACTCATAACATGCATACTTAATAAGTTTTTCCGAAGCAATGACCGAAGTAAGGGAGAGCTTCTGATTCATCCTAAGTAAGGAAGTAATGATACATTAACCCATTACCCATAAAACTCGACATTTAAAAGCATAATACTGATATTGCTGATCAAACTATCCTAGAGATAAGTCAAAATAATTTATTGCCCATGGCAACATTAATTGGCTCATCTATAATATTTTCTATTGCTACCTAAACTTACAAATATTTGTTTTGGTACACAGTTCTAAGTCTGATACTTCCTGATTTTGCATGCCTGATTTTGGATCACTACCCTTGTTTTACTGTTGGTTTTCATATTTAAATTCCAAGGATTTTTTTTAAGCTAGTAAAAACTAAAACAGCTTCAAGATGAACATAAGCATCTGAGTGCCCCAGGATCTGGCAGTTAGACAAACAAATACAGTCTAAGCAGATGCTTTAACAGCCAGGGGAGGCCTTAGGCAGAACAGAGTACTCTGCCTACAGGAGATGCTGGCAGAGCTCAGAGACCATCATTTCCTAGCTTGTAAGCAGCCTAATCCCCCAGCGTTCCGCCTTCAGCTTGGAGCGTTTTATTTCAGGCCTCAAAGTAGGTTCGTAGTTTTGCCTCACTTCTCCCATATCTCTGCCTGAAATGCCCCATTCCCCAGAGACCTGTGCCAAGAAAACCGACTGGGGAAGAACAGATTCAAAGCTGAAATGAAATCCAAAAGTCTAAATACACTTCCATGAATTTTAAAACAAGAGTTGACATTTGTAGAGCACTTCTTATTTGCCAGGCGCTCTACCAAGTGCTTTACACGGATTATCTAATGTAATGCCCACCACAGACTAAGAGGTAGTCACTCTTATATTTCCTTCCATATTTTCAACAGGGAAACTCAGGCTGGGGGACATCAAGTGACTTGTTCAAGGTCATTGAGTTAAAAAGAGGCAGAATTAGAATGTGAGGTCAAATAGTCTGACACCAGAGCCCACGTTCCCAACCCGTACATGACATGGCCTGTGTGTAGGGTATGGGGGATGAAGTCACGGGGCCCCTTTTGCAGGCCTGCTAATGCTGAAGACATCGCAGCATGCACCGCAGCACTCGAGCTTGGTGCCCTCGCTGTCTGTGCATTCCACTCAAGACCAAGCTACAGTCCTACAGTCCAATGCCCAAATGGCCACGTCACTATCTCTAGTGCATAGCTGTTCTGGGAGATGTAATTCTGCCAAGCACAACTCAGCAGACAAAAACCAATGCAGCCGAAGATTGGCCTGACAGGACACCAGGTGGCAAGAAATAAGGGAAAAACAGCCAAGGCCTGGATGACTTGAGTTGAGACTGAGGGTCCATGGGAGGCAGCAAATAAATAGATTCGACACATTATCTGCCAAATACACCTAGGGAAAGTCTCATAAAAAAAAAAATCCAGTCACCACACCAATAAGCAGGTGAATAAGTGGCAGCTAGCAGGTGCACAGAACCATAAAAAAAAATCCTGCTTTTCCTGCACAGTCCCATCCTTGAGAGCTGTTCCTGCTGATTCGATCTTAACATGCCAAAATTGCTTCAGCACCTGCCCATTGAAACATAATTATCCTCCTCAGAGGAGTCCAGCGGCTCTGGGTCAGGGAGAGATCCACAGGTCACCACGCCATTCTCCCCATGCCAAAGAAGCGGTGCAAATAGAAATGCCTTCCAGAAGCTTGAGGAAACTTGACCAGGAGGGAAGAGTGGGGCAAATGCTGAAGAAAAGAATGATCCAGAGAACCCAAGATGACAGTGGCTCCCCAAGAAGGCACATGTGTTTTTCTGATGTTCCCTATGACATATGAAACTTTGTCCCATGAACATTAAATCCAGTTTACTTTAATTATGAGAACATTTTTGTTGTTTTTGTTGTTGTTGTTGTTTTCTTATTGTACATTAGGTTCTGGGGTACATGTGCAAATCACGCAGGATTGTTGCATAGGTACATACATGGCAGGGTGATTTGCTGCCTCCATCCCCCATCACCTATATCTGGCATTTCTCCCCATGTTATTCCTCCCTAACCTCCCTACCCACCGCTGTTCCTCCCCTAGACCTCCCCAACAGACCCCAGTGTGTGATGCTCCCCTCCCTGTGTCCATGTGTTCTCATTGTTCAACATCCGCCTATGAGTGAGAACATGTGCAGTTTGGTTTTCTGTTCTTGTGTCAGTTTGCTGAGAATGATGGTTTCCAGATTCATCCACGTCCCAACGAAGGACACAAACTCATCGTTTTTCATGGCTGCATAGTATTCCATGGTGTAGATGTGCCACGTTTTTTTTATCCAGGCTATCGTTGATGGACATTTGGGTTGGTTCCAAGTCTTTGCTATTGTAAACAGGAGCATGTATGTTAATAGGCAGTGCCATGTGCAACTGCATTTTAGTCTCCAGGTTCAACCTGCTTTGACCCCTGCAGTATTTCCACAGCAGCCTTCTGCCCCACACTCCTCAGTTATGTCTTGGAGAACACAGGGAATGCATCCCAATTCTGTCTCCTGGGATATCACGTCTTTCTGCCTCATATACTGTGCTTCATTCATTCCCTTGTTGAATGCCAGTCACTGTAGCAAGGAACTACCGAGCCTATAGAGGGTGATTTGACACAGCCCCTGCCCTCAAGGAGGAGAGAAAGCCATAGAATTTCCCGGTCGGGCCAGTGGTTCACGCCTGTAATCCCAGCACTTTGGAGGCCAAGGTAGGCAGAGGTCAGGAGTTGGGGACCAGCCTGGCCAACATGGTAAAACCCCGTCTCTACCAAAAATACAAAAATTAGGAGGGTCTGGTGGCAGGCACCTGTAATGCCAGCTACTAGGGAGGCTGAGGCAGGAGAATCGTGTGAACCCAGGAGGCTAAGGTTGCAGTGAGCTGAGATCTAGCCACTGCACTCCAGCCTGAGCAACAGAGTGAGACTTCATCTCAAAAAAAAAAGAAAAGAAAAGAAAAGAAAAGAGTGGTGGCTCACACCTGTAATCCCAGCACTTTGAGAGGCCGACGCGGGGAATCACTGGAGGTCAGGAGTTCGAGACCAGCCTGGCCAACATGGTGAAACCCCATCTCTACTAAAAATATGAAAATCAGCCGCTCGTGGTGCCTGTAATCCCAGTCACTCGGGAGGCTGAGGCAGGAGAATTGCTCGAACCCGGGAGGTGGAGGTTGCGGTGAGCTGAGATCACGCCATTGCACTCCAGCCTGGGCAACAAGAGCAAAACTCCGCCTCAAAAAAAAAAAAAAATGAGTTCAGGTCCTGAATTCAAATAGACCTGGGTTTGTGCCACTCGGATTTAACTTCCACTTCAGCTCCCCATTTAGTTCCTAAGTGTCGTGGAGAGCAGGGGTTAGGATATAAGTAAACACTACAATGACCTTTTTACTAAGCACTCCAACATATTGGCACCGAACATGGCATTCCTACCTTACGCAGGTGGCAATAAGAAGCAGAGATATAGGCCTTTGGCATTAAGTGACCTCATATGTACGTACTTGTAGTATCTGAGGCATGGGAAAATTTGAATATAGGAAAATTCGTTTTTTTCTTTTTTTTTTTTTTGAGACGGAGTCTCAAAAGGTGGCTTCCAGGTTCAGGCAATTCTCCTGCCTCAGCCTCCCGAATAGCTGGGATTACAGATGTGTGCTACCACGCCCAGCTCATTTTTTTTTTTTTTCTTTTGTAGAGACGAGGTTTCACCACGTTGGTTAGGCTGGTCTCGAACTCCTGACCTCGTGATCTACCCGCCTCGGCCTCCCAAAGTGCTGGGATTACAGGCGTGAGCCACCGCGTCCGACCAGACCTGAACTCTTAACCACTGACTGTTACTATCCCCACACATTTAGAGTTTCGCTTATTTGCTAATGTGAACTTTCCACTTATTTTATCCTTCCATTTACATATTCTAAACTTGAGTTAGGAGTGTGGACGTAGGGGATACTAAAGGAGAAGGTTAAAAAGAAAAAGATTAAAGTCAATGCTCTATCAGGCCAAGTTTACAATCTCTCTTACAGATTCAGCTGTGGAAACTTAGAATTCCGCTCTTTGAAAAGCACTTCCCGATTCCGAGGGTAGAGAATTCCCAGAATTTGCAAGCGGAGATACTAGACGCTGAAAAGCCAGTCTGGAAGCTACTGAGTACAAAGTACTCTACAGCCCGTTCTCCACTTTTATTTTTAGAATCTTCTGTGTAATTGTGGTAGCTGAGGCTGCCTGCAATCCCTCCTTGGAATACATTCTGCGCTATTTTTCTCCCCTAAGACTGGTTTCCAATTCATCTAATTACTTCCCTGTGCAGTGTTAAATCAAGGTGGCTTCAAAATGAAGATGACCCAGTGAGTTTAATTATTCTCTAAGTGCCCTGTTGCGGCAAAAGTGTGTTTACTACACAAACAACCATTCTGGAGGACAGCAAGTGTTTTTGTTTGTTTTTCTTTGGTTTTGTTTTATAAAGCCTGACTGTAAGATGTATTTGGGTTTAAACATTGAGTCGCCATCTTTTCTAAGTAGTGGTACACTATTGCAAAATTGTTCACGCTAGCACACACGCAATTTTTTCCCCTCTTTTAAAATAATGAAACGGAGGGAAATTGCATCAGCTACCACGCTTATCATTCTAGTTCACCCTAATGACTCTTGTTTTTCCACAAAAATTATTGATTTGTTGGTAAACATTGATGCTACTTGTTGTGGGGTTAAGTCAAACACAGCAATACATGGGTTAACATGAGAGCAAGACAAATTGAAGTATGGGGAAAAAAAGCTGGTTGGCCTTTTATCTTTGGCCCTTGTCTATCTAAAAAATCAGGATTTTATTTCTCTTTGAGTCCTTCTGCTCAGTTTCTCATCCTTTTATTTTTTTTCTGCTAAAGCAGAATACAGTAAATCTTCAAAAAGAAGATTCCCCAATTCTCTCTAAAACAAAATGACCAACTCTTAATTTTTAGGTATTATTTCTACCCAACGTGAGAAATGAATCTACAGCTGGAAACTTTTTTTTTTTTGAGATGGAGTTGTGTTCTCATTGCCTAGGCTGGAGTGCAATGGCGCTATCTCAGCTCGCCACAACATCAGCCTTCTGGGTTCAAGTGATTCTCCTTCCTTTCTCCTTCCTTTGAGTAGCTGGGATTACAGGCATGCGCCACGATGCCTGGCTAATTTTGTATTTTTAGTAGAGATGGGGTTTCTTCACATTAGTCTGCCTGGTCTCGAACTCCTGACCTAAGGTGATCTGCCCTCCTCGACTTGCCGAAGTGCTGGGATTACAGGCGTGAGCCACCACACCCAGCCAACTTTTTTTTCTCCTGTTTTCTCTTAACAATACATAGACTTTTCTAGAAGGGCTTTGTATATCCACATCACAAGGAAGTGGAGCCACTTGCTCTGAGACTGCTTTGAATCATGACGTAGCATCAAGACATTAGGACCCCGTATTAGCTGGTCAACCCACTCAGCACACTAGAAAGAGCGTGGTGAAGGACTGGTGGTCTCCAGAAGGAGATGCCTGATCATTCGAGAGGAATTTTCTCATTTAATTTTTCATCTTTTCAGCCTTTCATACTTGAGAAAATCTGTAATCTACTCATACTAAAATGAGTGCATAGCAAGGGAATTATGTTCAATTGAATCCATTTAAGGTAATTGTGCTCACTGAGATCAAAGAGAGGACTGGAGTTAAGAAAGCAAGGCAAGGGGGAAGAAAAGGGTCCCCTAGTTGACGGTAGTCAGGAGCGTCAAAGGACAATGTGCTTGTACACAGGAGCCTTGTGCTATGTGTTTGAATAAATTATTATGTAGTAAAAAAAAAGAGCAAGCAGTATTCAGCAGGCTACATTCATTCATGCTGCACTCTCTGCCCCACATATTACAAAGCCTGACTCCCTTTGCCATTTCACAACTCTTTCGCTAAAATCTCAGAATCCCCCAGCCCTGACAAAGGTAGCAAAAGATACTATGAGTCTGGGGGTTTCTATGTAGATTAAGAATTCTCACAAGATCATTATTGCATGGAGCGGCATTGTCTAGGCCAAGATTTGTTCATGTCAGTCTGGCACAGTGGCTCACGCCTGTAATCCCAGCACTTTGGGAGGTCGAGGCGGGTGGATCACCTGAGATCAGGAGTTCGAGACCAGCCTGACCAACATGACAAAACCCCGTCTCTACTAAAAATACAAAAATTAGCCGGGTGTGGTGACGCCCCCTATAATCCTAGCTACTTAGGAGGCTGAGGCAGGAGAATTGCTTAAACCCAGAAGTGGAGGTTGCAGTGAGTCGAGATTGTGCCGCTGCACTCCAGCCTGGGTGACAGAGCGAGACTCTGTCTCAAAAAAAAAAAGTCTTGTTCATCTCTAACATGTAACTTCTGAGCCTCAGCTTCCTCATCCTTAAAATGAGAAAGCTGGGTAAAAGATGATCTCTGCAGTAGCTTTTTAGCTCTAGTGTTCATTTCTTTTCTTTTCTTTCTTTGTTTCGAAAGAAAACCACTGAGTCCAGGGGACCGTCTAGTTAGTACCTCTGCCGAAAGGCATCTGGGCTATACAAGGCAGTGGGGCTCTGCACACTTGACCTGCGCATAAGCATTTCAGATCCACTTTTTTTCCCTAGGCAATGAACCTCATCCTAGCCAAAACTCTGAGAATATATCTATGCCCTTGGGCCCATGACCTTAAGCCATGTAAGGCCATTCTTTCAATCTGCCTTGTGACTTCTACTTTTTTGTTTGTTTTTAGCTTTACGTATCCTAGGAAATGATGGTAGTCACACTTCCCTTTTCCATATGCCTTCAATTCAACAAATTTTAATTAAATACCTGCCATGTTCCACTACTGGATTAGAAGTCATGGTGGATTAAAGATATATATATGTATGTAATCATATATACATATATATATGAGGGATTCCCCAATTATCTGTAAAATAAAGTGGCCATCACTTAATTTTCAGGTATTATTTCTACCCAATATGCAGAAATGAATCCACAGATGGAAACTTTTAAAAACCTTTTTAAAATGTTTATTTAATCTTTAATATATATGAGACTTTATATATATATAAAATATATACTATATATATTGGAGATTTTATATATAAATATATATTATATATTAGAGATTTTATATATGTAAATATATATAATATATATTAGAGATTTCATATATATAAATTTATGTATATATAAAACTTCAGGAAATATAAACATAGACTCCTTGGGAAGAGATGAGATTTACACAGGAAATAATTGTACATTTACCAACATTTGTAAGTGAGCTATATCCAAGACAATTAAATGACATATTATGTAATGGAGGCTATATGTAGCATGGGCAATCAGCAAGGAAAGAGAGGGTTGCATTGACTTAAGGAAGACTTCATAAAGGAAACGAGATTATAATTGGCTCTTGAATGATGAATAAAATCCAAATAGATAAAGTGGGTAGAGCCTTACAAGACAGGGTTGCAACCTGAGAAAAGGTACTATATTAATTAAGGTTCTTTTGGTTTCAAGCAAGAGAGACCACACAGAGCTTTGATACACTGATGTGACCTCTAGATCAGTGGAATCAACATCATCTGGGAAACTGTTGGACATGAAGCATCTTGGGCCCCACCACAGACCTACTGAATGAGAATCTGCATTTTTATAAGATCTTTAGGTAAGTCATATGTACATTACAATTTGTGTATCACTGGGGTAGAGTAATGGTTCTCAGCCTTGGGTGCATCTTGGAATCACCTGGGGGACTTAAAAAATACTAAGTCTCATTCTTGCTCACCTGGAGCTAGCTTAAATAGTGAGCAGTGGAGGGGTGTGCTTGTTGAAATGTTATTAGAATCTTGAAACTATTGAAAAACCAACTCAAAGAGGCCGGGAACCAAGGTAGCTTACAGAGAGATCTTGTGCGTTTCATGAATCTTCTTTCTAGGCAGTGTTTCTTAATTTTAACACCTACTCCTAAACCAATCAACTATGAACAGAAGACAGGAATTACTGCTTTATATCCAGGGTTATTTTCAGAGAAGGGAAAATTATGAGGAGGGCAGCTGCACTACAAAGTGTCTACTAATAAGCACTAGGGCAAAAATGAGCATGGAGCATGCAGGAGACACCAAGCAGGCCAATCCAACTAGAAAAGAGACCAAGAGGCTGGCGTGTTGGCTCACGCCTATAATCCCAGTACTTTCGGAGGCCCAGGTGGGTAGATCATGAGGTCAGGAGTTCAAGACCATCCTGGCCAAAATGGTGAAGCCCCATCTCTACTAAACAAACACACACACACACACACACACACACACACAAAATTAGCCGGTTATGGTGGTGGCACCTGTAATCCAAGCTACTTGGGAGGCTGAGGCAGGGAATAACTGAACGTAGGAGGCAGAGGTTGCAGTAAGCTGAGATCGAGCCACTGCACTCAAGCCTGGGTGACAGAGTGAGACTCTCAAAAAAAAGAAAAGAGAGCAAGAGTTGGTACCTCCTTTCATTTGAAAGCTTCTTGACTTAAATGTCTACCATCATGCTCCTGCTCACAATTAATCTTATTGGTTCTTTCTTTCATTTGTTTCCCTTAAGACATAATGTAAATGGTTTGTTTTGTTTTGTTTTGTTTTTTTGAGATGGAGTGTCACTCTTGTTGCCCAAGCTGGAGTACAATGGTGTGGTCTCAGCTCACTGCAACCTCTGCCTCCTGGGTTCAAGTGATTCTCCAAACAACCTCACAAGTAGCTGGGATTACAGGCATGTGCCACCATGCCTGGCTAATTTTGTATTTTTAGTAGAGGCAGAGTTTCACCATGTTGGCCAGGGTGGTTTCGAACTCCTGACCTCAGGTGATCCACCCACCTTAGCCTCTCAAAGTGCTGGAATTACAGGAGTGGACCACCGTGCCCAGCCCCATTTGTCTTTTGCTCTTCTGTTGTCATGTAAATGCAAAGCCAGGCCAATAAGTGGTTAATTTTTTAAAGTCTCGAGCACTACAAATATCTATACAATGAGAAATAAGTCTGCCTTGTACCTTGGATTATCCACACACCCTGCCCCTCGTCTTTCCAGGTTCCCTGCACCACAGTTAAATCTCTTCCACTTTGCAAAGACTAATGTTTCTAGCTCTATGCTTGATGCAATAAACTTAGAGCTAGAAACAGTTGGAGAGTTTCCATAACCAGATGATTATGGGAAGACTTTCCAGTAAATAAATTAGATGTTAGCCATTGAAATGGAAATTTAAGTTGATCAAATAAATATACTGATACCACCTTACACTTGTATCACTGGACTTTAAATTTTACAAAGCACTTTCAAATGTACCATCTCATTTTATCTTCGTGTTGACTATGTTAATTCTGTGAATTTCTACAAGGCAGGTATTTTTTCTCAATTAAGCCATTTCTGAGGTTCACAGAGGTTACGATTGCTTTCATAGTCATGTTTGTCACCAAAATATAGTGTGCTTTGCCCATGTCATGCAGAAAACTGAAATATAGTCAAATATTTATTTTCAACACCTCCTAGAAGTTGTCTTGCCCTTAACTGCAAAATCCTACTTGGGTTACCCACTAGGGAAGTGTATCAAACCCTCAGTTAAAACATTCCCTGGGCTTTCCCAGGCCCAGTTTACTATGATTAACAAACCAACATCAGGCAATGATGGCAATATCTTGCAGGGCTGGAGGCTGGGTCATCCAACATGAAGGTGCCAGCAGATTTAGTGTCTGGTAAAGGCTTGCTTTCGGCTTCCAAGATGGTGCCATGTTGCTGCATCCTCTGGAGGAGATGAGTGCTGTGTCTTCACATAGCAGAAGGGACAGAATCTTCCAGTTTACCAAGAAGCTTTGTGTTCAGACAAGTATCAATTCATTCAATAAATATTCTATCCCATTATGTACCAGACACTGTTCTAGACTTTAGGGTAAACAGTGGTAAACAACACAGGCTAGCTTCCTGCTCTCATGGAGCTTACATTCTATTGGGGAAGGGGAGGCAAGCAAGAAACCAAATAAATATTAATTTTAGATAATGAGTGTTAGAAAATAAGGCAAAATCATGAGTGATATGACAGAGAATGACTACTTTAGTTTAGCCGATGCTATGGTTTGAACGTCTGTGTCTCTCTGAAATTCATACTGAAATTTAATTCCCATTGTGGTGGTATTAAAAGGCAGGGTTTTTTGAGAAGTGATTCAATCATCAGGGCTCCAGCCTCATGAATGGGATTAATGTCCATATAAAAGAGGCTTCAGAGAGCTGCCTGGCCCTTTTCTGTCTTCCTGTCCCTTCTGCCACATGAAGACACAGCCTTTATCCCCTCCAGAGTATGCATAAATATGGCACCATCTTGCAAGCAGAAAGCAAGCCCTTACCAGACACTAAATCTGCTGGAACCTTAATTTTGGACTTCCCAGCCTCCAGAACTGTAAGAAATTAATTTCTGTGCTTTATTAATATGCAGTCTCAGGTATTTCACTATATCAACACAAACTAAGAGGAGTCAAGAAAAGTCTCTTTGAGATGACGGCCTTTGGGCTAAGAATTGAATTCTAGTCTTGGTGCTGTGTCATTCACTAGTTATGTGAACTCTGGGCAAGTTAGTCAACGTAAGCATTTGTTTATCCCTATGTAAAAATGTGGATTACGTGGAATAGCATAATAATGATATCTACCTCAAGGTGTCATTTTGAGAATTTAAATGAGGTATTGCATGCAGAGAATTTTTTTTAATTATACTTTAAGTTCTGGGGTACATGTGCAGAATGTGCAGGTTTGTTAACGTAAGTATACATGTGCCTTGGGGGTTTGCTGCACCCATTAATCCATCATCTACATTAGGTATTTCTCCTAAAGCTATCCCTCCCCCACCCCCCACATCCTCACAGGCCCCAGCGTATGATGTTTCCCTCCCAGTGCCCATGTGTTCTCATTGTTCAACTCCCACTTACGAGTGGCAACCTGCGGTGTTTGGTTTTCTGTTCTTGTATTAGTTTGCTGAGAATGATGGTTTCCAGCTTCATCTATGTCCCTGGAAAGAGCATGAACTCATCCTTTTTTATGGCTGCATAGTATTCCATGGTGTATATGTGCCACATTTTCTTTATCAAGTCTATCACTGTTGGGCATTTGGGTTGGTTCCAAGTCTTTGCTATTGTGAACAGTGCCGCAATGAACACACATGTGCATGTGTCTTTATTGTAGAATGATTTCTAATCCTTTGGATATATACTCAGTAACGGGATTGCTGGGTCAAATGGTATTTCTAGTTCTAGATCCTTGAGGACTCACCACACTGTCTTCCACAATAGTTGAACTAATTTACATTCCCACCAACAGTATAAAAGCATTCCTTTTTCTCCACGTCTGCATGCAGAGAATTATTCACAAAGTTTAATACACAGTGCTCAGCAAAGAATAGTCTGTGGTTATCTATGATTGTACAGTTGACCCTTGAACAACACAAGCTTGAACTGTATGGGTTCACTTATACAGAATTTTGTTTCCATATATATTTTGGAAAATTTTTTGAAGATTTGTTTCGATTTGAAAAAACTTGCAGACTAACTGCATAGCCCAGAAATACTGAAATAGGCGAGTTCCCTGGCTCCCCTCGCAGGGTGTATGACAGGGATATGGCTCTTTGTTTGGCCACCACAAGCTCAAACCCCTTACTGGATGGGGAGCACACAGACAGCAGGTGCAGGAACGAGGACAAGCTCTTTTGGGCTCCAGCCCCACAGCAGCATCCAGGGGTGGGTGTCTGCCACTCCCAAAGCCCTAGTGGGTGCGTGTTACAGTGCAGTCTTTTAGACTTGCTGTCTGCAGATGGCTTAAGGGTTAACCAGTGGAGTCTGCCTTTAGCAAAGGCGGGGGTGAGTATGACAGCTTTCTGTATCCCAGACTTTTGTCCAGCATCCTGGAAAAATTGGGTCACACACAGACTTGAATGATGAATGCAGGGGTTTTATTGAATGGTGGAGGTGGCTCTCACCAGGACGAATGGGGAGCTGGACAAGGGATGGAGTAGGAAAATGATATTGCCTTGGCGTTTGGCTGTCCAGTAGCTGATTCTCTGACCGTCCCCAGCTGAACTCCTCCTGATGTTCTTTCATTTCTCTCCTCTGCCTCACTGGTCTGCCATTTGTCTGCTTGTCTCCTCTTCTCCACATCTGCTTCTGGAGCCTGGGGTTCAAGGTTTATATTGGTACAGGATAGGGGGCATGATGGGTCAAAAGATAACTTTTCAGGCATGAAAACAGGAATGCCAGTTCTCACTTAGGCTGTGGGTATCCAGGCTTGAGGGTGGGTCCTTTGCCAGGGAACCACCCTCTTCTACCCAGCATTTCCCTGTCTCCTGTCCATATCAATATAAAAAAATTAAGAAAAAGGTACATCATGAAAGCACAAAATACATATAGATACTCATCTATTTTATCATCTACTGCCATAAAATATACACAAATCTATTAGATTTAAAATATGTTTTAAAATATATGCACACAAACACAGATCATAGATGGTGTCATTTTCAGCAGAGAAAAATGTAAACAAATGTACAGATGCAGTATTAAATCATAACTGTTTAACATTAACTCTACATACTATACTACTGTAATAATTTCTAGCCCCCTCCTGCAGCTATTGCAATGAGCTCAAGTTTGCGAGAACCTGCCTACAAGTCCATGAGATAATAATCATCTCTGTGTGAGCAGTTGTCTCTTCAGTAAATTGTGTATCACTGTAAGAAGTGATCTCTCTCAGTTCTTGCATGTTTTTCATCGTGTTTGGGGCAATACTATAATCCTTGAATAACAACATGGGACCCATACAAAGTGCTCCCAGGAAGCAGAGAAAAGTCGTGCCATTACAGGAAAAATTGAATTGCTTGATATGTACCATAGATTGAGACCTGCATTTGTGGCTGCCCGCCCTTTCAGAGGGACAATTCATTTTGGAAACAGGTGACGGAAATTTATGGTATTGATGAGCACAGTACAGTACTGTACCTGTATCTCCTTTTCCTCATGATTTTCTTTCTTTCTTTTTTTTTTTTTTTGAGACTGAGTCTTGCTCTGTCACCCAGGCTGGAGTGTAGTGGCGCAATCTTGGCTCACTGCTACCTCCGCCTCCCAGGTTCAAATGATTCCCTTGCCTCAGCCTCCCGAGTAACTGGGACTACAGGTGTGTGCCACCATGCCCGGCTAATTTTTTATATTTTAGTAGAGACTGGCTTTCACCATGTTGGCCAGGATGGTCTCGATCTCCTGACTTCATGATCCGCCCACCTTTGCCTCCCAAAGTGCTGGGATTACAGGTGTGAGCCACCACGCCCACCTCCTTATGATTTTAATAACGTTTTCTTTTTTCTAGTTAATTTTATTGTAATACAGTATATGATACATATAACATACAAAGTGTGTTGATTGACTGTTTACGTTACCGGTATGACTTCCAGTCAACTGTAGGCTATTTGTAGTTAAGTTTTGGGGGAGTCAAAAGTTATTTGTGAATTTTTTGCTGTGCAGGGGTTGGCACCCCAACTCCTGCATTGTTCAAGGGTTAGCAGCACTTTGTCCTTCATAAACAAGTCATTAAATTGTGCAAGGTGGGGATTATCATGTCTATTTTTTTAGTTAAGGAAATTGATGTTTAGAGAGCTGAGGTGGTAATGAGTCACCTCATGATCATTAAGTGCTTTGAAACCCAGATTATCTATTTGCAATTAAATAGAGGGTTCTATTAGCAGTGCCATCCTTGAGACAACTTTGACAGGCTGAAAACCAGGAACATTTGAGGATAGGCAACCATATCATGCTCTCCAAATCAGAATAGGACTTTCCATCCCATTCTCAGACTTCTAAGAGGTATGAAACAATCATTTAATGATCTCTACAAAAAGAGCATCATTATAGGGGATCAGTAATACTAAATGCAGTAGGTATAAAGCAACTTCTTTAGGTTAGCTGAAAGTATGCACTATCACCTGCTCCTGAATAATAAGCAAATTCGTTCATTAAAACGAATATTCTCCTGTGAAACTCTAACCTATTTTTTGCTTAGCCCAGTGTGTTTTTAATCTAATAGTTAGAAAAAATTAATTCACATGTGCTAAAATCATTACGTTTTTATATTCAACAGCGTCTGATATATAGAATCTATAAAACTTGTGTTATTACAAACTGATAGGCTGTGATGGTGCATAGTAAAGTTAAGCCAATGTTCATAGGGATGATTCACAACCCTACGGTACAAAAGCAAAGTTCTTAGTGAAAGGATGCTCCCAAGGGGAAGGAACCTGTTAGGTGGCCTAGAATCTGGAATTCCTTTCAAGGAAGCAACTGTGTCTACTTTTATCCAGGTCTTTACCAAAAAGAACAGAAAGAAGTCTGACTCCCAGTCACAAGTAAGGTCGGGGACCAATGATAGCTGTTGGCCTTAAATTAAACTGTGTACAGCAAAGATAGTCCCTATTTGTTGTTCCACTGATGAACATAGTGCTAACTATGTGCCAGCCTACATTTCAGGCATTTTTCATGAATTAACTAACAATTTTCATAACAATCTTACAAGGATAAGTGCTATGTATTAGTTGCTAACGCTGTCATAAAACACCACAGAGTGGGTGACTTAAACAACAGAAATTTATTTACTCACAGTTCTGGGGACTGAAAGTTGGTTTCCTCTGATGCTTCAGTCCATGACTTGCAAATGGCCACTCTCTTGCTGCCACTCCGCATGGGCTTTCCACTGTGCCATCATACCCTTCCCACCCCTGCTCAAGATTTCTTCCTCTCATAAGGGTAATAGTCATATTAGGGCCCCACCTTAATGGCCTAATTTTAATTTAATTATCTGCTTAAAGACTTTATCTCTAAATAGGTTTACATTCTGAGGTACTAGGTGTTAGAACTTCAATGTATGAGTTTGAGTTGGGGGGTTACACAGTTCAGCCCATATTATCTTTGCTTTAGAAAGGAGGAAATGAACCAGGCACGGTGGCTCACGCCTGTAATCCCAGCACTTTGGGAAGTCAACACTGGTGGATCACTTGAGGTCAGGAGTTCGAGACCAGCCTGACCCACATGGTGAAACCGCATCTCTACTAAAAAGACAAAAAATCAGCCGGGTGTGATGGCCTGCCCTATAATCCCAGCTACTCTAGAAACTGAGGAAGGATACCTGCTTGAACCCAGGAGGCGGAGGTTGCAGTGAGCAGAGATCGCACCACTGCACTCCAGCCTGGGCAACAAACTGAGACTCCATCTCAAAAAAAAAAAGAAAAGAGGAAACGAAGGCACTAGAGGATTAAGTCACTTGTCCCAAGCAACACAATTGTATGAGCAGAGCTCAGATTTGAACCCAAGCAATTGACTCCCGAGCTAATACACTTTTACCCACTACACTGTAGTGCCTTGTATGCCAAAAAGGTGGGGATTCCCCGCCTCATCCAGGAATGCCCCTTAAGAGACTGGTTTCTCTGCACAGTTTCTCATTCTACCTGGGATGGAGGGAAACCTATGGCCGTTATTCCTAACTGAATTGTATTACTGTTTTGAATATGGGACATGAAGAGGATGTGGAGAAAAGGGGCGTGGTGGCTCACGCCTGGAATCCCAGCACTTTGGGAGGCCAAGGCAGATGGCTCACCTGAGCTCAGGAGTTCAAGACCAGCCTGGCCAACTTGGTGAAATCCCATCTCTACTAAAAATACAAAAATCAGCCGGGCATGGCGGCACACGCCTCTAGTTCCAGCTACTCAGGAGGCTCAGGCAGGAGAATCACTTGAACCCCAGAGGCAGAGGTTGCAGTGAGCCGAGATCATGCCACTGCACTCCAGCCTGGGCAGCAGAGCAAGTCTCCGTCTAACAAAAAAGAGGATATGAAGAGAATACAATCTGCTTACCCAAACAATATTTTATAGTGGGTGAGCATTCCCTGAAACAGGATATCTCTGAGGGACAGCCCCATCTACCTTGTATCGTAATGCCTCCATCTGGAATGTAAGAAATTCAGGTGTCCTGAAGACCTCCCAGGGCCTGGTTATGTTCAGCACTTATCTCACTTCCTGTTATCATTTAGGGAGAAGAAAAACGGTGAGAATTATTATCTTTATCAGAGCAGAAAGTAAAGATGGCCTGAACCTTTGGAAAACTATACTTCTAGAAGAGATGACATCATGGAGATCTGTCTGACTTCTGAATAGGTCACATACTGTTTTGTTTCAACCTGGCTGACTGTTATCAACCTGGCTGCCTTCATCCTTTCTAAAGAACTATTCTAAGCCAAATCTCTTTCCTTTCTTTTTCAAAATAGAAAGCTGGAAGTTGAAGAACAATGCAGTTCCCAAGATGAAATTTGCATATGCTTTAACTATAAGAAGTTTGTTTTAAGCAGATGTTTCACCAATGACCAGGTGATTTTGAGAATTATTTGTCAGTAGCTTCCAAGGGCTATATACTTCCATGTTTGTGCGATAAACTCATGATCCTTAAGTGTTTTGAAATGATAAGATCCTGGCTAATCATTTGACATATAGATTTCTAAATGTCTTACCTGAAAAAATTTCCCAACATAGACTTTTTTTTTTTTTGGAAGAAAACTTCAAGAAATTAAGAAATTACAATTAATAAAATCTAGCTTGTTGTTTAACGTCAGAACTGGCTTTTTCTGGGTTTTGCTGCTCCTTCTGCTATTGATGAAAAATGACCTTGCCAATTTATCTTGAATTTTCAAACTGAAGGAATATTGGTTATTATTCAGTCCAGCTCCTTCATAAAGCTGGACTTTAAATTCATATTCAATGTTGAAGGAAGCACTTAAGAAGCTTCAGGAGTATGGGGATGTCTTTGTTGTTCACTGCTGTCTCTTCCGAGCCTAGCACAGTATTTGGTCTATGGCAGATATTCAATAAGTCGTTTGAAATGGGTAAATGATTAGAAACTCCAATGGCTGAAAAAGACCCTAAAAGGACCACATGATTAATTTCCCCAACTTTTTCAAAACCATATTAAATCCTGTACAAAATACATATTTATCCTGTTGCCAAAGGGTATCAAAGGACATTTCACAACCTCTGTAGTACAGTATTCCAGGCATTAATGACCTCTACTGCTCAGAACTCTCCGTTTGATAGATCCTCTGTCCCTCATTTGCCCTATTCCTAAACTGAACGTTTCTTTGAAAGCCAGTGTTCACTTGCTCCTCTGCCATCTTCCTCACTAGCGTGAATAGGCTTTATTGTTTTCACTTGTTAGTCATTGCCTTGTTTCTCCTTTGGGACCTCTAAGTTTCTCTTGTCCCTCTTAAGTATTAAAATTATTCTGAATGTATAGAGGTCAACTATTAAAGTGATGACAGAAATGCAAATGGGATTTAGATAAAAATGTATTTCAAATGCAAATACACAGCAAAAAAACGGTAAGCATAAGCCTTTTCTCTTTATGATAACAACACTTTTGAATGGAACACTGGATTTGGCAAGAAGGGGAGAGTGAAGAGTTTTTGGTTTTTTTTAATGCTTTCCTCCATTTTCCCACATGAATTTTTTTTCAGCCTCCCTTACAGTCTATGCTGACAATTCTCTAGGAGACTGCTATTTCAAATGCATTGTCGTGCCTGTTAGCTGAACTGCAAATTGTCACCTTTCTCTCTTGGGAGTCCTCTTGCCTAGTAAGACTGAAGAAAAATCCAGAAAATCATTTCTAGTTACTGCAGTACTGAAGCTGACCAGAAACATCACAAATCCAACTTTATTTCTCACTGGAGTGGCAGAGCCTTAAGGTTGCCATCTGCTTTTTTGATTAGCAACGATAGTTGATATTTTAAAATATGCTATGGTTTC
This sequence comes from Plecturocebus donacophilus, assembly GCA_004027715.1. Taxonomy (NCBI): domain Eukaryota; kingdom Metazoa; phylum Chordata; class Mammalia; order Primates; family Pitheciidae; genus Plecturocebus; species Plecturocebus donacophilus. The sequence goes on along the minus strand of PVKP010010787.1, from coordinate 19,413 downwards.
CCTGAACAGAATTGTAGAGTGTGGGTAAGTTAGAGGAGATAATAAAGGAGGTTTCATACCTTAATGATAACCCGTCATGGGGTTTTGTTTATTTATACAGCTTGAATCCTTCAGAAAATTGAATTTTTATTGGTTTTGTACCTTTCATTCCTAAGCCTCGACCTATTCCTATGGGGAAAAAAATATTGCTTAAAAAACAGCTTGCTAGCTAATGCACACACAGAGATGGCAGGGTAGACACGTGGTATATGAGTACTGGGGAGTTTCTTGGCATCTTGGTTCTTTTGAAAACATTATTTCTGATATTACTCTTCCTGCAAAGGAAAACACCGAGTAAAAATGAAAATAGGTGTAATCTTGTGAAGCTGCAAGAATATTAAGAAATTGGTTTTCCACTCTTGTTTTTTGTCTTTGTCAAAATTGTACATACACAAGATTAAGGAGTCAAGTAATAAAACATAGTTGTATAGTAATATAACAATAATTCTAATTTCAAAATAGCTAGAAGATTTAAAATGTTCCCAACGCAAAGAAATGATAAATGTTTGAGGTGATAGATATCCTAAATACCCTGATTTGATCATTCCACATTGTAGGCAGTTGGGGACAATAAAAGAGATAAGTCTTGTTTTCAACAGTGGGATATTGATTGATTATATCTAAAACTAAAAAATAGCAAAGTAACAATGTAATCATATTATTTAGACCTGCACTGCTCAGATGTAAATATATGAAAATATCACATGTACCCCATAAATATGTACAACTATTGTCTCAATAAAAATAATTCTATTGTATCATGAAATATGATTCTATACTAATATGACAAACAGTGGCCCTTTGACCTGCTCCATGCCCTATATCTTGATCCCTGAAGTTAACTTTCATCTACTTTGGTGGTTATTTTGGTATTTAATGCTATAATGCTATTAGTCTAAATCAGCACTGTCTGGTAGAAATATAATGAGAATCACGTATGTGAATTGTGAATGTTCTAGTGGCAACATTTTAAAAGTCAAAAGAAAAAGGTAAAAAAATATTTCATTGAGGCCAATATGCCCCAAGTATTATCAAGATATACTCAATATAAAAAGTCAATGAGATCTTTTGCATCTTTTTTTCATATTAAGTTTCTGAAATCTGCTATGCAGTTTACATTTACAGCACATTTCAATATAGATGTTAAATTTTCATCAAAAACGTTTGATCTGTGTTTAGATTCCCTGCAATCTGGAAAAAAGGTTCATATATGCAAGTCATTCCAAACACTTAAAAGCTTTCCAATAACTGATTTGAGTATTAGATATTTAAACTTTAATTGGCTAAAATTAAATAAATTGAAAAACTTTTTCTCCATTGCACTAGCCCCATTTCAAGTGTTCCATCGCCACATGTGGCAGTGACTATTGTATTGAGCAATGCAGGTCTAAATAATATGATTACATTGTTACTTTGCTATTTTTTGGTTTTAAAAATAATCAGTCACATTCCACTGTTGAAAACAAGACTTAGTATCTTATATTATCCCCAACTGTATACAAATATATACACATATTCCTTTCTTGTATTCCCATCCTTACCTTATAATTATATTATTTTGATTAAACCAACATAGATACTTAATAGTTGTCTTTATTTGTTCCCTTAGCTTTCTAGGAACGTATTCTTTCCCATGTAAAAAGTCATTCCGGGGATCCCTTTTGTCCTTGTTCTAAGCTGGATCCCAGGTGACTTTCATTACAAGTCTTCCACCTTATTGGTTTATACCTCTATTTGGGTGGAAGATATGTCTTAGTTATCTTCTGAAAAAGGGTGGTTGGGGAGAGTGAGAAATGTTTTGAAATTTCTCAAATCTGAAAGTTTGTTTATTTCACCCTCATAATTGATTAATAGTTTGGCTGGGTATAGCATTCTAGGTTGAAAAGAATTTTCTCTTAACATTTTGAAAGTTTGTGCCATCGCCTTCTAGCTTCCCATATTGCAATTAAGTTTTATGCCATTCTGAGTCCAGTTCATCCTCCTGAATGTTTGTAGTGTCTCCTCTTTGTCCCAGACATCATGAAATTTCATAGTGTTGTGCTTTAGCCATGGGCCTTTTCAATATGGAGATTTATGCCTTTTAGAAGTGGAAATTTTTCTTGAATTATTTCTTTGATCTTCTTTCCTACAATTTCTCTGTCCTCTTTTTCTGAAACTCCTTAACATTATAATGTTGCATTTCCTGTATTCATCCTCTAATTTTCTATGTGTCTATCATTCTTTTTGCTCTACTTCCTAATTGATTTCCAATAACTTTATCTTTAAAACATTCTATTCTTTTCAGTGTATTTCTGCTATATTTTTAATTTCCAAGATATCTTATTTCCCAAATGCTTGCTTATGTGTACAAAATTTGTTATTATTTCAAGGATATTTTCTAGTGTGACATAGCTTACTATATAGTCTGTTCCCACCCAGTTGCTTTTGTTGGATTTTTACATATGTGCTTATTTGTTGTTATGGTCTCTGTCATTCATATTTGAGACTTTCCTCACTTATCTGGTCATCCTTGGCTGTCTGTTCATATTGAAGAATGAGAAACTGAAAAGCCAATTATAAGCTCTGAGCTTGTATGTTTCCCTGTAGGGTATTCTGGTTGAGTCATTTCTATGGGGAATCACTGATTTCAGTATTTTTAGGTCTTTCCTGTTATGTTAGATTCACCAAAGAAAACACTCAGATTTCTTGCCTGGATAATGGTGTTCTGAGACAGGAGTCGGGAGAGATGGCTGGGGATCTCAATATTCAACTAATATTCCTGTTTTCATTACAGTACCCAGTGTACATTTTGATGTAATACTTCTGTTTTCAGTACAGTACCCAATCTCAACTGTGACTGGTGTCCCCTTCCCAGAACCTCTATTTTACCTTCTACAGAAAATAAATTCCCAATCTTCTGTCAAGGTGTAGGAAGGCTAGTTCTCCAATGCATTGAGAAGGAGAGGATATTTGTTCAATCTAATTGTTTTTCAGTTTGTTTGTGTTGAGATAGGGTCTCACTTTGTTGCCCAGACTGGAGTGCAGTGGCACGATCACAGCTCGCTGCAGCCGTGACCTCCCAAGCTCAGGTGATCATCCTACCTCAACCTCCTGAGTAGGTGGGACTACAGGCGTGCACTATCACGTCCAGCTAATTTTTTTTTATTATTTGTAGAGATGGAGTTTTACCATGTTGCCCAGGCTGTTAATTGTTTCTTAATATAAAACTTGTCAACGTAAATTATTTCTTTTCCCATTGCCAGTTTAGGATTAGGCTTTTTCTTGTTGTTGTTTGTTTGTTTGCTTTGGATTTTCAAATCAGGTTATTACTTGCCCATAAGCTTTCCAGCTCCCAAAATTTTATTAATATTACTCTGTTCACCTCTCATATTTACTTTCTATTGTAGGCTTATGCCTTTTAAGATAGCTCTTTAATTTTTTCAGTGTTGTAGAAATCAGAAACCATTTTAATTTAAAAAATTAAAATGTGAAATTTAATTTTTTCATTAAATCTGCCATCTTGAATTGGAAATCTTACTTGTCATTCTTTTGTGTCTTTTGGAAACATCATTTATTTTTCTTGTGCAAATAGTTTATGAAACCCTTTCTTTCCTGCATGCCTAACTCATTTTCTTCTTTTGTGAAAGATCTCTGGAATTTTAAGCTGACATGATAACATCTACCATCTCATTCTTACAGTGATGGTGGACAGTGAGGCAATAATTCCTGGGTAAGAAAGAGTGTCCAGGGCCAGGCGCGGTGGTTCATGCTTGTAATCCCAACACTTTGGGAGGCCAAGGTGAGCGGATCACCTGAGGTTGGGAGTTTGAGACCAGCCTGACCAACATGGAGAAACCCCATCTCCACTAAAAATATAAAATTAGCTGGGTGTGGTGCTGCATGCCTGTAATCCCAGCTACTCAGGAGGCTGAGTCAGGAGAATCACTTGAACCTGGGAGGTGGAGGTTGCGGTGAGCGAAGATTGTGCTATTGCACTCCAGCCTGGGCAACAAGAGCAAAACTCCGTCTCAAAAAAAAAAAAAAGAAAAGAAAGAAAGAAAGAAAGAAAGAAAAAGTCTCCAAACCCTCTGTGTACATAAATAATATTATAAAAAACTAAGTGTTTCTCAATTTGCATTGAGATTTTTCCTATATAAAAATAATGTTTTAGGTTGGGAGGAGGAAGCAATCACAGATGCTAAAGTTGCTCTCTTTCCTGTGGTCTGATTGTCAGAACCTAAAAGACAGAGAACTCCAGTAACAACACCTAGACGACACTTGTCATCTTGCTAAATGACTTGTTCTGAAAGTTATGGACATACTTTCATTATCTTCATAGTATCTCTTGCAGAAGTACCTTTGAAGGACAGATAAATGTCTTGGTGCCAAAAGACATTGCTTTGGGATAAATTATCTGTGTTCAGAACAATACCAAAACCGAAGTACATCACACCATCTGCAATTATTTCACTGTGGTACAGTGAGAAATGACCTTTGTAACAAGTGCCACATCAGGAAAATGGGTCATTTTACTTAAATTGCTTATATGAGATAAGACACATAAAATGGCACGGTAAGAGTACAGATAAGTCAAGGATCCAGAAAGGTTTGATTCTCCCCAGACAATTTTACATAGCCAAATAAGAGTCCTGAATGTGCTACTATATGTGGCATCAAAGACTGTGACTCTTCGGATTCATTCTTGGGTGATCTTGATAACATCTGCGTTCTATCATGGAAAGCTATAGTGAAAATACACCGTATGTGGGTTTGCAGCATAAAAAAGGTGTTTCCAGAGGGCTGGTGAATAGGACATCTTTGGTTGAATTCTATATAACAGTAGGCAGCACCTAGCACAGAGCCTGGGTAGTAGTAATTGCTCAAGAAATAACTGAATGGTGGATGGCGATGACGATGATGATGGCAATGATATGATGATATTAGTCTCACATAATCCAGACATAAAAGTTTGAGTCCAGCCTCAGTAAAAAAATTAAATAATAATTAGCTGAGGGGAAAAAAAAGAGTTGGACATATTATGGTATAACCAATACAAATTTTTCTACCAATCTTTTTTAATTCAGAATGTTCTGTTTTATGCATGGAATACTGGCCTTTTAAAAACTCAGTTTTGGAAAGATCTTTCTGGTCACTCTCTCAACTACACAGCTAAAAGAAATAAGTAAATCAGGGACCTTTTTATGCAAATCAAGGAACCTGTAGTTTTAGTCAAAGCAGTTAGATGGTCTATTAGAGAGATTACTACCTTATTTTATAAATTCTAACTAATATATATTTTGCACCTTTTAAGGTGTCACCAATTGGGATTTCTCATAGTAAATCCATGGTGTTCCCTTAAGTACATTTTATTGAGGAAATATGGCAAATAACGTTATGGAGAACACAAGCTATTGCTCTAAATAGCAAGGTGCTTTTCTTAACTTATTCCCTGGTTAGGTTTGGAGAAAAGAAGAAGGGCTTCTGTAAACTGAAAACTCAAAAAGAACTTATCTCAGACCAGTTAGGCAAGTTGAATTGGCTACCTACAAAAAGACAGTGAGTAGGCCCCTCACTGAGAGATAAGTACCCTGGTCATTTTGATCTCCAGTGTAAGTAGCAGGAAGTTGAGGCCCAACCTGCAGGGTGGATTCTTGACTACTATGTATACTTCAAAGTGATATCACGAAATTAAAGATTAGCAAAACTGATACCAAATTGTACACAAGCATACATTTCTTTACAAAGACAAAACTGAAACAAAACAAAATCTTAAAAGCTATAAACAAATTATCTCCTTATAGATTCCACCAAAGCTTTTTTGTTGTAATAACTTTTAAAAAATAGAATATGGGAACAGTGTGCTAATCCTCTAAGACACCTGTTTATACTGTATGCCTAACTGGTTGGACAACATGGCTGTGCCGGAATACCACCACCTGGTGGCAGCATACTTAATTTGAGAATTTGCGAGTTTTTTCTCTTTTTCATTTTAACATTGCGAATATTCCCTTGAAGGTCAAAACAGCAAACTAGAAATATGAAGGACGGAAAATATCACAATACTTATCCAGATACTTGGAGCTCATTTGTGGGTGTTTCTTAGTCCACCTCCCTATGGAAATGAACTATCATGATCCCTTTCTGCCATTTACTCTTACATTTATTTTCTTGGTTGCTAATTTGAGATAAATTGGCCTTGGCATGTATATTCAATCTTTTTTTCCTCAAGTGCTATACAGATTGCCAAGTGTTGGAGATGAGCTTGTGGGTTTGTGTGTATGGCTCATGAATGCTTTGATTAACTTGTTAATGAGACAGGTGGAATCTCTCATTATAGAAAGTTTGTCCTGATGAAAAAATGTTAACTATATGATAAAAAGGTTGCGAAAACAGGGCTTTTCCTGGGAAAAATTATTAAATATGCGAAGATTCTCTTGCACGCCCTGCCTTCTTTCTCTTTCCCTCATATCTACTTTAGCAGCCTTCTCTCCAAGGATGTGTTCTGGTTCTCTGCTTCCTGTCCAGGATATAGCTTCCCACTCATATCTTTTCTAGAGCCTGTCCAGAGCTTCTCTCACAACGTTTTCCTAGTCCCACAATCAAATAGAAATTAATTTGTCCTATACCTTTTCTCAAGCTCATCAAGGTTCTTAATGCAGGGGTTTTTAAACTTGATTTCCATGGCAGTGCATGTGTCTGATGATATTACATCCATGACCCAGCTCTTACAGCATGCCTTGTTGTAAGAGGATTTATACAATGCCTTGTGCACAGTCTGTCATTTTGATCCACTCAAGAAATCACATTGGCCAGGCATGGTAGCTCATGTCTGTAATTCCAGCACTTTGGCAGGCTGAGGTGGGAGTGTCGTTTGAGGTCAGGACTTCAAGACCAAGTTAGGCAATGCAAGGAGACCCCATCTCTACAAAAAGTAAAAACTAAGCTGGGCGTGGTGGCGCGTGACTGTAGTCTCAGCTACTCAGGAAGCTGAGGTGCGAGAATCACCTGAGCCCAGGAGTCGAGGCTGCAGTGAGCTCTGATTGTACACTCCAGCCCGGGTGTCTCTGGAACAACGACAACAACAAAAGCATAGGACTAGAAACTAGAAATGGTGATATTATAGGACTATCCTTGAATCTGCTCTAATTTCATTTTCTCTTTGAAATAGATCTTTTAAACTTTAGAATGTGTGAACCCATCCTACGGCTTGTGATATCTCACAACTGACTGTGACACACCAATAAGTCAAGACACTTGAGTCCACTGTTCTGGTCATGGTCTGACATAATATGTCAACCAGCGTATCTGAGGATAAAACATTTGATTAAAAATAAAATGTTGAGCTGACTTGCTTTTATCCTCCAAAATAACCAAGGGAACATGAGAAGGAAGAGAGTCACATTTTGAGAGATTATTGAGAGAGATGTTTGGACCTGATAGGGCCTTTTACAAACTTTTAAAAGGTATTAGGTGGTCAGTTTCTTTCTCTATCAATGTACGGGGTCAATCGTTTGTATGTTTCCCAATCTTGGTCTAGTAGGCACCTATTGGATTCATTCCTCAGCACGCCTTTTCTGAGGCTTGACCCCTCTTCAGAGCTACACTATTACAGCTGAAGCCTTCATAGTCACATGCGGCCACTCCAGCCCCTAGCCACATTTGTTATTGATGCACGGGTCAGCTGAACCCATTTGGATATGGAGATAACAAAGAAACTAGTTTCTCTCTAGCGGCTACACAAGTACATGGAATCCTGAGCGCTAAGTTTGCCATGTTTCTTATGATGCGAATAAAAGCTGCAGCGAAAGCTGGACTGCAGAGAAAAATAAAGAAATCTCAAATGACATCTGAGTTCTCATTCCAGGTTGTTCTCGAGGCCCAGAAACATTTATGTCCTTGGGCTTTCTGAGATACACTTCTATTCTTATTATGATCCCTTCTTTTTTTTTCCTAAGCGACATTGAGTTAGTAGTCCATTACTTTCAAGCAAAGAATTCTTAAGTGGAGTATCTAGTAACATAAAATGCATTTATAGCCTCTTTCTTAAAGGGAAGGGTCTTTTGGGGTGTTATTTTAAGAAGGTAATAAGTTTATTTTATTGTTCTTTCCATTTTGTTGTATTTGACCAAAAAGGAGAGGATAAAATGTGTATTACTTATCAGTTTACTTTCTTTTCATTTGAAGATAATCTCTCAGAGAGAAGAGACCATGTTTTTTTTTTTTTGTTTTTTGTTTTTCGTAGCAAGGCTGACGTGTCTGGCAGAGCACCATATATATGACAAACCCTAATAGAAACATAACCATGATGTTGCATTTGATTACAAAAAGGAAAAACCTCAACTGACCAGGAACTTAGAGGAGAGCAAAATAACAGAAAAGCTATGATCAAAGGAGATGCAACAAATTACATTTTCCAAAAATGGTTACAGTAATGTCTTGCACTCCACATGCTCTCTAGAAAGTGGCCACTCCCTCTTCAAGATGCAGTTGGTCCCTCCCTCCCAAACCTGCCTCTCTCCATACGCCACCCACCCCACCCCAGCCCCCACCTCCCTTAGATCTGACTAGGCTTGTGTCTTGCTTGCCATCAGTAATGAGGTAGAAGTAATGCAGGAAGATTTCTGAGGCTAGGTCTTAGGTGATAGAGCGTCTGCCTCGTTTGCTGTAATAATCGCCCTTGAAGATTTCAGACAGCCCTGAGGGTGCCACATTCCGAGGAAGTCCAAATTAGCCTGTGTGAAGGGACCACACGAAGAAGCGCAAAAATTGCAGGAACAGAGAAAGATGCCTTGCAAGCCTCTTCTGCTCCAGCTAACACCTGCCCAGCCCCAGCCACTGTTTGACTGGGACTGCAGGGGGATTCGAAGACACAGCCTCCCAGATGAACCCTTCCCAACTTCCTGACCCACAGAAACCATGAGAGGTGATAAAATGACGGTTGGTTTCGACCTTTACATTTTGAAGTGATTTGTTCCTTAGCAATGGTAACTAGAATAGAAAGAATAACCTCAACATCTATAGTAACAGAGTGTTCTTGATGCCATTCTACAAGTGATATCAGAGTTATTCAAAAACACACAAGCAAACACAAATACTTGAGGATCAAAACTTCAAAGCAAAGAGGATGAGAAAATGCATTTTTGGGTTCAAGCAATTCTTGAGCCTCAGCCTCCCCAGTAGCTAAGATTACAGGCATGCACCACCACTCCTGGCTAATTTTCATATTTTTAGTAGAGACGGGGTTTTGCCATGTTGCCCAGGCTGATCTTGAACTCCTGACCTCAAATGATCCACCCACTTTGGCCTTCCAAAGTGCTGGGATCACAGGTGTGAGCCGTCTTTCCCAGCCAAACCTAGCCTTTCTTTTAAAAAGTAAATGTAACTTTTCTTTAGACTAATACCGTTTCATTTAGAGCTTTCTGAAGCCATTGCTTCCATATGTGAAATGTGGTGGTAATGAGCCAGATGATGGATACGGTGGTGGAATTGTTTTGGTTACTCAATGATTGTCAGTCTGTAGTGATGTATAATTACAAACAATACATTTATAGACAATTGAAGGGAAGGGAAAGGAAGAAGAGAAAAATCAATTTCGATATAATGGCTCATCCTGCTAATTTACTAACTGATTTAACAGTTACTGTAAGTTCTTCTGATACTCATATACCCCTTACAAAATGATTGACTTAGATAGCAAATTACCCATGCAGTTAATTGCCATCCCTCTTTCTAGGATGCTAGCATTATGTGCTCTGTATAACCAGAGGAAGATGAAGGTCTGGAGAAGCACGCACAGCGGGATTTGTGAATGAAAAATTGACTTTGCTGTAGGTGATGTTGAACAATATTTTAAAAAATTTTCACGCAATCCTCCAACTTCAGAAAGAAAAACAGTTTCTTTCTGATTTTTCATAAATGAAAACATAGTTACCTACCCAAACCAAAGCACTCAGAGAACGTTATTTCATCCATTAATTTCCAGGATGGCAATCTAGTTTTAGATGGTTGTCTCAGCATATCTTAATAGTATGTGCAAATTTTACTCAATACTTTAATTGATTTTCCCAGCTACACGTGAGAAGAACTTTGACAGCCTGGGAAACAATATTAATCTCCTCTAGGGTCCCAGAACATGGAAGCTGAAATTTGCCAAATGGCACCCTCGTGGTTTGTATGTTGATGCAGTTTCTCCAAGTGTCTAACTTTCCTCCTGGGAGAAGTGGAAGCCCTTGGAGACTGTGGCTCATTAACAATGAAAGATATTTGAGATTCACTCAAGGGCTGTGTAGCAGAAGTAAAATTTGCCTGTTTTGGAGGCAGTTGGGATTCTGCCTCTTTGATGATACCTTTTCATAGCTCCCTGATAGACTGTTGAATCCAGAAAGAAAACACCTTGTGAGTGACAGTGTGTATGGAAAACATTAATGAATACTAACTTATTCCTACACTGCATGGAAATTTAAAATGCAATGGTTCTAGTTAAAATTGATTTCTTCCAGAAAATAAGAATTGGTTCCATCCAAAATAGTACGTAATGGAGAAAATGCCCTGATTTAACAACTATACGTTTAGGTGATAAATATACTCATCCGTGAAGCCCGATGTCGGTTGTCATTTCATTATAATTGCCATTATTTTACTTAATTAGCATGGTTTTTAGAACAATCTGGCTAGAAAACACATGCCCTAACTCAGATAATGTACAGTTGCCATGGTTTAAGCTAACATGATTTATTTTCATCTTCGGCTTCATTTATTTCTTTAGAACATCTTTTGAAACGAGTAACTCAACCTTGAATGACAGAAATAAGGAAAAACACTATGTGTGCCCTCCCACCATCCTCTCACCTTTCAGAGTGCTCCAGGTAATTTTATTGAAGTGGAATTCACATGGCATAAAACTGACCATTTTAAAGTGTAACATTAAGTTGCATTAAGTACATTTATAACGTTACACAATCATCACTTCTATTCAGTTCCAAAACATTTTCATCCCTTGCAAAGGAGACCCCATACACATTAGGCAGTTAGTCCCTATTCTTCCTTCCTTTCAGCGCATAGCAACCACTCATCTGTTTTCGGTCTCTATGAATTTACCTATTCAAGATATTTCATACAAATGGATTCATACTACACGTGGTCTTTTGCATCAGGCTTCTTTCGCTTAATGTTTTCAAGGTTCATACATGTTCATCGAGGTTCATACATGCTACAGCATGTCACAGTACTTCATTTTTCATGACTGAATAATATCCCATTGCTGTATATACCACAACTTGTTTATCCATTCATCTGCCAATGAAAATTTGGGTGGTTTCCACCTTCTGGCCATTGAGAACAGTGTTGTTATGAGCATTTGTATACAAGTTTTTGTTTGACCACCTATTTTCAATTTTTTAAGGTGTGTACCTAGGAGTGGAATTGCTGGGTCATACAGTAGCTCTACAGTTAACTTTTAGAAAAAGAGTCTAACTGTTTTCCATAGTAGCTGTACTATTTTGTATTCCTACCAGAGAAGCCTGATACAATATTACACAATTTCTCCACATCCTCACTAACGCTTGTTATTTTGTTTATTTTTTTTTTGAATTCTAGCCATTCTAGTGAATCTGAAGTGGTAGCTCCTTGTGGTTCCTAATGACTGATGATGCTGAGCAGCTTTTCTTTCTTTTTCTTTTTCTTTTGTTCTTTTTTTTTTGAGATGGCATCTTACTCTGTCACTCAGGCTGGAGTGCAGTGGCTCGATCTCGGCTCACTGCAACCTCTGCTGTCCTGGTTCAAGCAATTTCTTCTGCCTTAGCCTCCAGAGTAGCTGGGATTACAGGCTCCTGACACCATGCCCAGCTAATTTTTATATTTTTAGTAAAGACAGCAGTTTGCCATCTTGGCCAGGCTGGTCTTAAACTCCTGACCTTGTGATCCACCCACCTCAACCTCCCAAAGTGCTGGAATTACAGGGATGAGCCCCCGTGCCCGGCCAATGTGGAGCATCTTTTCATGTGCTTCTTGGTCACTTGTATGTCTTCTTTGTAGAAATACCTCTGTTTTCTAGTTGTTGGTCTTTTGTGCTGTCAAGTTGTAGTTTTGTATATATTCTGGACACTAGATCCTTATCAGACATATGAGTTCCAGATAATTTTGAAATGTACTGAGCTAGTTGTAATACCATGCATTCCTAATGACATACGGATGGCAGTAATAGTCCATGGAAATTCTTGAACTTTCCTCAAAAAAATGGGGTCTCTACCAATGGTTTAACCTTATGTACAGAAAGGCTTATGCAAAAAAGAGGATGTAGAACTTATGTCTCATATACTAATAAACACCTGCAGTGGAAGGCAGATTGAATTCCATATTTGCCACTTCAGTTGAAAAGCAAATGTCAGACTCGCCTTTTGTCCTGAATACAATAGAATATGTTTGGGGCATGAACTGAATCCTTCTTACCTTAGATTAGTGCAGTATAACAAGCTAGAAGAAAGACTTTTTCCCACTTATAAAAGGAATAGTTGTAGGAATAAAAATGCCTAGGCTAGAGAAAACTCGGGGGATATGAGAGCTGTCCACAAATGTTTTAAGGGCTGTCATGTGGAAGAGCAATTAGAATTGTTTTATATATCCGCAAGGGGTGAAACCAACACCAATGGGTGGAAAAACTTCAGGGAGACAGATTTTTCGATTCTATAAAAGGACAAAACTTTCTAACAGTCAAGGTAATACAAGGCTGGAATGGGCTGCCACAGCAGGAAACGGGCTTCGCATCCCTGGACACAGGAATGCATAGCTCTTGAGTCAGCCAGACAGTTTAGAATCCCAGTTCTGTCACACATACTAGCTGTGTGAACTGAGGCAACCAACACTTAACCTCTTTAAGCCTCAATTGACACGTGTATAAAATGGGGGAAATAGGGGCTACCTACTAAGAATACGATACTAATTTAATGTTCAGTCAAGGGCATATACCCACTGAGTGCAAAGGTGAGTAAAATCAACTGCACTGTTTTAGTGGTGTTTCTCTTTCTCTCTCTCTCTTCCCTCTTTCTCTCCCTCTCCATCTTTTTCTCCTCCTTTCCCTGTCTTTTCCTCACCCTCCTCACCTCTTTCTTTCCTCTTCCCTTTTTCTCCTCGTTTCTGGTCTAAATGTTTATAATTAAATTTGCCTGTGCTAAATATGTATACAGTGTAGCTCCTTCACCGGCTTACAAGATGCTGGAATCAAAACAAGGTGAGGGGGGCATCCACACATATGTGTGGCCCATTAAGGGGTACCAGAGCAAAAATTTGGTGAAGAGGGTGACCTGTGGAGGGATAGCCAAGCAAGAAGTAGCCTAATCAAGGGTATCACAATTTGAGCCACACAGTGAGACAGGCTGGTAAGGTCTGTGGGGCATAAGTGGGATTAGAAGGAATCCACATGGCAGGCAGGGACAGCAGCCTGGCATGGAGTTCATAGTCCAAGTAGGACAAGAAGCATATTTTCCCAGTACAGGGGTTGAGGCTACAGTGAGAAACTACTCCATACAGGACGATTTATCAAGTCAGAAAATACATTAAGGATAACGTGGGCCTGGCAAGGTGGCTCATACCTGTAATCCCAGCACATTGGGAAGCCAAGGTGGGAGGATCACTTGAGGCCAGGAGTTCAAGACCAGCCTGGGCAACATAGGGAGACACTGTCTCACTAAAAGTAAAATAAAAATAAGCTGGGCATGATGGTGCACACCTGTGGTCCCAGCTACTCAGGAGGATGAGGTGTGAGAATCACCCAAACTCAGGAGGCCAGGAGGTTGAGGCTTCAGTCAGCCATGATCATGTCACTGCACTCCAGCTTGGGTGACAGAGTGACACCCTCTCTCCAAAAAAAAAAAATGGGAGCAAGGTTCTCACTAAGTTAAAATATGGGAAATGGGGGCAGATCCAAGATGGCTGAATAGGAACAGCTCTGGAGTGCAGTTCCCAATGAGAGAACAACGCAGAGGGTGAGTGATCACCGCATTTCCAAACGAGTTATTACTGCCCACAGACCAGGAGATTCCCGGGCTGAAGAGCTCCACGAGTTTCCAGCATGGCCTTTCAGCCGGTGCAGCAGGTCTATGCACAAAACCTCACACAAATCTGGGTGACTGTTTCAACTGGTGCCTAGAATGCCTCGGAGAGAGAGCCGCCCATTCAACTGAAAAAAAGAGGGCTGAAATAGGGAGCCAGGTGATCTGGCTTGGTGGGTCCCACCCCTACAAAGACTAGCAATCTGAAACGCTCTGGATTGAGAGTTTCACAGCAATCACAGCTGTACGCAGGATGGTCCAGCTCTGTGAGGGGAAGGGCATCTGCCATTACCGAGGCAGTCCATCACTACCGAGGCTGTCCACCATCACCAAGACAGTTCACCATTACCAAGGCAGTCCACCATTACCGAGGCTGTCCGCCATTACTGAGGCAGTTCTAACTATATCTCTACAAACAAAACTGCAAGGACGTTCACATGACAGCTGGGCAGAGCCCACGGCAGCACAGCAATGCCTCTGCTGGCAGACTGTGACTAGACTACCTTCTCGCTGGGCAGGGCATCTCTGAAAAAAGGCAGCAGCATGTCAGGAATTCATAAATAAAGCCTCATCTTCCCAGGACAGAGCACCTGGGAAAAAAGGTGGTTATGAGTTCTGCTGCAGCAGATTTAAAAATATCTGCCCAGCACCTCTGAACAAAACAACCGAGTTCACAGCCCAGCACTTGAGCTGCTATAAGGGTCAGACTGTCTCCTCAAGCAGCTCCCTAACCCCCATATATCCAAAGAGACATCTCATAAAGGAGAGCTCAGGCTGACATCTGGTGGGTATCCTTCTGCGATGAAGATAACAGAAAAAGAAACTGGCAGAAACCCTTACTGTTCTGTAGCCACTGCATGTGATCCCCAAGCAAGCGGGGTCTGGAGTGGATCTGCAGCAGTCCTAAAGGAGAGGGGCCTGACTGTTAGAAGGAAAACAAAACAGAAAAAAATAACTTAATCATCAACAAAAAGGACGTCGACTCAGAGACCCCATCCGAAAGTCACCAACTACAAAGACCACAGGTAGATAAATCCACAAAGATGGGAAGAAACCAGCACAAAAGGAAAGAAAACACCCAAAACCAGAATGCCTCTCCTCTTCCAAGGGATTACAACTACTCACCAGCAAGGGAACAAAGCTGGAACCAGAATGAGTCTGATGAATTGACAGAAACAGGCTTCAGAAGGTGGGTAATAACAAACTTCTCTGAGCTAAAAGAACATGTTCTAACCCAATGCAAAGAAACTAAGAACCTTGAAAAAATGTTTGATGAAATACTAATGAGAATAAACAACTTAGAGAAGAATATAAATGACCTGATGGAGCTGAAAAACACAACATGAGAACTTTGCAAAGCATACACAAGTTTCAATAGTCGAATTGACCAAGCAGAGAAAAGCTATCAGAGATTGAAGATCAACTCAATGAAATAAAACAAGAAGGCAAGATTAGAGAAAAGAGTGAAAAGAAATTAACAAAGCCTCCAAGAAATATGGGATTATGTGAAAAGACCTAACCTATGTTTGATAGGTGTACCTGAATGTGACGGAGAGAATGAATCCAAGCTGGAAAACACTCTTCAGGATATTATCCAGGAGAAGTTCGCCAACCTAGCAAGGCAGGCCAATATTCAAGTCCCCGAAATACAGAGAACACCACAACGATATTCCTCAAGACTAGAAACCCCAAGGCACATAATTATCAGATTCACCAGGGTTGAAATGAAGGAAAAAATGCTAAGGGCAGCCAGAGAGGAAGGTCGGGTTACCCACAAAGGGAAACCCATCAGACTCACAGCAGATATCTCAGCAGAAACCCTACAAGCCAGAAGAGAATGGGGGTCAATATTCAATATCCTTGAAGAAAAGAACTTCCAACCTAGAATCTCATATCCAACCAAACTAAGCTTCATAAGCGAAGGAGAAATAAAATGCTTTACAAAAAAGCAATTGCTGAGAGATTTCATCACCACAAGGCCTGCCTTACAAGAGCTCCTGAAAGAAGCACTAAACACAGAAAGGAACAACAAATACCAGCCACTGCAAAAACATACCAAATGGTAAAAACCATTGACACAATGAAGAAACTACATCAACTAATGGGAAACACAACCAGCTAGCATCAAAATGGCAGGATCAAATTCACACATAACAATATTAAACCTAAATGTAAATGGACTAAATGCCCCAGTCAAAAGACACAGACTGGCAAATTGGATAAAAGTCAAAAACCATTGGTGTGCTATATCCAGGAAACCTATCTCATGTGCAAGGACACACATAGGCTCAAAATAAACGGATGGAGGAAGATTTACTAAGCAAATGGAGAGCAAAAAAAAGCAGGAGTTGCAATCCTAGTCTCTGATAAAATAGACTTTAAATCAACAAAGATCAAAAGAGACAAAGAAGGACACTACATAATGGTAAAAGAATCAATGCAACAAGAAGAGCTAACGATCCTAAATATATACACACCCAATACAGGAGCACCCAGACACATAAAGCAAGTTCTTAATGACCTACGAAGAGACTCAGACTCCCATACAATAATAGTGGGAACCTTTAACACTCCACTGTCAATATTAGACAGATCAAAGAGACAGAAAATTAAGAAGATATCAAGGACTTGAACTCAGATCTGGACCAAGCAAACCTAATAGACATTTACAAAACTCTCCACCCCAAATCCACAGAATATACATTCTTCTCACATTGCACCTACTCTAAAATTGACAACATAATTAGAAGTAAATCACCACATCACACCTACTCTAAAATTGACCACATAATTGGAATTAATCACTCCTCAGCAAATGCAAAAGAACGGAAATCATAACAAACAGTCTCTCAGACCACAGTGCAATCAAATTAGAACTCAGGATTAAGAAACTAACTCAGAACTGCACAACTTCATGGAAACTGAACAACTGGCTCTTGAATGTTGACTGGATAAACAATGAAATGAAGGCAGAAATAAACATGTTCTTCAAAACCAACAAGAATGAAGGCACAATGTACCAGAATCTCTGGGACACATTTAAAGTAGTTGTCTAGAGGAATATTTATACCAACAAATGCCCACATGAGAAGCAAGGAAAGATCCAAAATCGACACCCTATCATGAAAATTGAAAGAGCTAGAGGAGCAAGATCAAAAACACTCAAAAGCTAGCAGAAGACAAGAAATAACTAAGATCAGAGCAGAACTGAAGGAGATAGAGACGTAAAAATCCTTCAAAAAAATCAATATATCCAGGAGCTGGTTTTTTAAAAGATCAACAAAATAGACAGACAACTAGCCAGATTAATAAAAAAGAAAAGAGAGAAGAATCAAATAGATGCAATAAAAAACGATAAAGGGGATATCACCACCGATTCCACAGAAATACAAACTACCATCAGAGATTAGTACAAACAACTCTATGCACATAAACCAGTAAACCTGGAAGAAATGAATAAATTCCTAGACACTTGCACCCTCCCAAACCTAAACCAGGAAGAAGTTGAAACCCTGAATAGACCAATAACAAAGGCTGAAGTTGAGGTAGCAATTAATAGCATACCAACCCAAAAAAGCCCAGGTCCAGATGGGTTAACAGCCGAGTTCTACAGACGTACAAAGAGGAACTGGTACCATTCCTTCTGAAACTATTCCAAGTAACACAGAAAGAGGGAATCCTTCCCAAATCATTTTATGAGACCAATGTCATCCTGATACCAAAACCCAGCAGAGACTCAACAAGAAAAGAAAACTTCAGGCCAATATCCATGATGAACATACATGCAAAACTGTCACTAAAATACTGGCAAACCGATGCAACAGCACATCAAAAAGCTTATCCATCACGATCAAGTAGGTTTCATTCTGGGGAAGCAAGGCTGGTTCAACATACTCAAGTCTATAAACGTAATCCACCACATAAACAGAACCAAAGACAAAAACCACGTGATTATCTCAATAGATGCAGAGAAGGCCTTCGACAAAATTCAACAGCCCTTTATGCTAAAATCTCTCAATAAACTAGGTATCAACTGAACATATCGCAAAATAATAAAAGCTATTTATGACAAACCCACAGCCAGTATAATACTGAATGGGCAAAAACTGGAAGCATTCCCTTTGAAATCTGGCACTAGACATAGATGCCCTCTCTCACCACTCCTGTTCAATATAGTATTGGAAGTTCTAGCCAGAGCAATCAGGCAAGAAAAAGAAATAAAGGATATTCAATTAGGAAAGGAGGAAGTCAAACTGTCTCTATTTGCAGACGACATGATTGTATATTTAGAAGACTCCATTGTCTCAGCCCAAAATCTCCTGAAACTGATAAGCAACTTCAGCAAAGTCTCAGGATACAAAATCAATGTGCAGAAACCACAAGCATTCCTATACACCAATAACAGACTTAAAGAGAGCCAAATCAAGAACAAGCTGCCATTCACAATTGCTACAAAGAGAATAAAATACCTAGGAATACAACTAACAAAGGATGTAAAGGACGTCTTCAAGGAGAATTACAAACCACTGCTCAAGGAAATAAGAGAGGACACAAACAGATGGAAAAACATTCCCTGCTCATGGTTAGGAAGAAGCAATATTGTGAAAATGGCCATACTGCCCAAAGTAATTTGGCATCAAGCTACCAATGACCCTCTTCACAGAACTGGAAAAAACCATCTTAAAGTTCATATGGAACCAAAAGAAAGCCTGCATAGCCAAGACAATTCTAAGCAAAAAGAACAAAGCTGGAGGCATCATACTGCCTGACTTCAAACTATACTACAATGCTATAGTAATCAAAACAGCATAGTACTGGTACCAAAACAGAGATATAGACCAATGGAACAGAACAGAAGCCTCAGAGGCAATGCCACACATCTACAACCATCTGATCTTTAACAAACCTCACAAAAACAAGCAATGGGGAAAGGATTACCTGTTTAATAAATTGTGTTGGGAAAACTGGCTAGCCATGTGCAGAAAGCAGAAACTAGACCCCTTCCTGACACCTTACACTAAAATTAACTCCAGATGGAGTAAAGACTTAAACATAAGACCTAACACCATAAAAACTCTAGAAGAAAACCTAGGCAAAACCATTCAGGATACAGGCATAGGCAAGGACTTCATGACTAAAACACCAAAAGTATTGGCAACAAAAGCCAAATAGACAAATGGGATCGAATTAAACTTCAGAGCTCCTGTACAACAAAAGAAACAATCATTAGAGTGAACTGGCAACCAACAGAATGGGAAAAAATTTTTGCAATCTACCCATCTGACAAAGGGCTAATATCCAGAATTTACAAAGAACTAAAACAGATTTACAAGAAAAAAACAAACAAACC